>JAGPOY010002062.1:0-15611 GCA_018983105.1 Silene uniflora | reverse complement strand
AAATCGAAAAGAGTCAAAGCTAACCAACCTATACAGACAGTCCAAATTCAGAAGCAGCTTGACAAGTCATAAATCACAACCACCAAAGTAACTTTCAACAGAAAGAGTCACTATCTATGTAACCCCAAATTTACTAAGCCATAAAGAGCTATAATTAACCCTCACAAAATTACCAGTTATTCAAGCTAACTTTCAACAGAACGACTCAGTATCTAACCCCAAACTTACCAATTCATAACCAGCTATAATTAACCCTAGACAGATTGCTAAGCTCTGGTTTTTAATACAAATAGATCCGAATGAGAAGACAAAACCCCGCGCTTAAATAGCAAGACCCCAGAAGGCATCCCTGAGCAGTGACCTGCAGCCCTAAGGACGCATGTGCCTTGCACACTTGTGAATAGTTTGGCACTATTGCTAAGGGGAATTATAGAAGTTGTTACATTTTAAGAGGTTATAGATACTACAGTTTAAAATATTTTATTAGAAAGATAGTACGATAATAGGTGTTTTGATAAATCAATGCGACATATTTCACATGGTACCTTTACATATATTTGTAGATATTAATCGGATGGTGTAATCCAGAACCGCAGTTGACTGAAGCAGAATATAAAAATCAATACAATGCATTAAAAGAGATTAGAGAGAGAGTAATCATTAAGCTTACTACATTGTCTTCTGCATCTGAATCTTCAAGCCCGGCTGCAGCAAGAGGATCTTGGGCCTATTTTCCTCATCGCCATGCTTTATTTTGCTGAACAATATGTTCCTGATAGTTGTTTTATGGCTCATCCATATCCTCTTGATATACAGGTCCGTCATCAACTTCCTCAATCTCATAATGTGACATACCACTCTTGTCCCTTCTCTTCTTCCCTCCTGTACTCCTCACTGTGCTCACCTTCCTCATCTTCGCTGTGGGGCCTGTCCTTCCGCTTTGAGGGTTGGCCACCGATCTTAAGTTGCTCCTGTAACATCATACTTTTCAGATTTAGCAATTACCACAATAGAGCCAAAAACCTCAATTTACTCAGTAAACCTACCATATACGGACTTACTAGTTGAATGAATATTTTTGAGTAAATCTAGAGCTTTGCATGCAGATTACAGAGTTGGGTAAGAAAAACATGGTCCAAAGGGGAGCAAGTTCACCTTGCACTGGAAATCAAATATTTACTTCCCAAGGAACATGATAATGTTAAACTACTTGCCTTGACACGTTCAAAACGCGCTTCCATTTCCCTCAATCGTTTCAGCTCTTCTTCTTGCTTTCTCCTTTCCATCTGGATCACCATTATTAGCAACGATAACCAAAGAAGAAAAAAAAATAACAAAAGCATGAAGACAAGTGACTGACCCTGAAGCTTCTTCTGCTCTTCAGCCTTACGAGCTACGACTGGCTTCTTCAGCTAACGTGACCTGACAAGCAAGTTCTTGTTCCTGCCGGCTCTGCCTTCTCCAGCTCAGCAGCCTCCTTATAAATTTTGGCAACGCCCAGTAAATGCTTACAGTAGCCAACATGTGTACCAATTTTCTTCTCATCAATTCCATGAATATTTGATTAAATGCCGCAGCCAGCTTTCCAAACACACTAATAGCAATCTCCAGCTCAGAAACTGTAGTACGCATCTGTAATATGCCAACATAAAGGAAAAGCAGGTTGAGCTATGATTTAGCAAAAATAAGTAAAAATAGCTGACACTATAACTACAGTAGACCTTAACAAGGGAAGAAATAAGATCTGGATTTTTTGGAATGAGGAATCTACATTTCATATTTATCTACCTCAGCAAAGTTAGGGACATTTTATGCTTGAATATATATTGTGGGTCCTTTGGAGAAAGTCAGGGTACAAGTGAGAAATAAAGTAATTCCCTTTGGGAAAGTCAGGGTACAACTGAAATGAAGCGTGCTGAAACGAAATTTTTGGTGAGCCGTGAGCCACATACCAAATATAACCCAGTTAAATACAACAAGTACAACAAAATATATATAATGACAGATAAATTGTTGCATAGACTCATTTTAATTTGATATTTACAGCAGTGAAATACATATTTACTGCACAACTGGTAAAATACACTGCTGAATAGAAATGAAATAATTGTGTACACTTCTGTGTGAAAGAACAAGGACTAACAAACCCACGAGAAAGGTCTGTGTCAAATACCAGCTTACAGATCGGACACTGGTGAGACCACACCCCTAATATTTTTATGGTTACCACTTACCATCCTCACCTATCCACTGGGTGAGCTTGGTATATTCACTTAGGTAAATTGGAGATTCTCCATGGGAACATCTCTCTTCTTTTCACATTTAACACTTCAAGGACTTTTAATTCACAAATACTTCCACTCTCACTCCCATCCTACCCACAGGGTATGGTACATAAATTGTTGGCACCTGCACATAATTCTAAGTTCAATCGAGCAATTACCATGGAGAGACCTCAGACTTTTAAGTGCATTCTGCACATCTATCGTTAGCAAATTAGTTTTGCATATTGCAGGCGTATCACCCACTATGCACACTTATACCCACCACTACTAACTTAACCACTGAAGAAGCAGACCATATTAGCTCACCGAGCTCTGGTGCTCTTAGGCACCAGGAACAGTGAAGCACAAGTTGAAAAGAGTGGCCGAGGTCAGATTGGTAGAGCAAGGGTAAGTGGAACTACTGTGGAAGTGCAGGCAAAGGGTCAGGAGAAGAAGAGGTTGGCAGGTGGGCGTGTGGGTTGAGGAGACAGAAAGGCATAGAGGACTAGCAAGAAATAGAGTTTCTTTTCAAAATTGTCCACTAGTCATGACCTTCAACCCGTGTGTTTGAGAGTTTTTTTAACCACCTTGAGTGAAATCCTTGATCTTGCACAAAAGTAAAGTAAAATATTTTCATGTGATAGATGCCGTTTGAGAGCATGTGGCAGCATAAGACAAAGATCTAAGGTTCTCTGTAGTGCATATCTTACATGATGTCCACATTTGCCAAGTAGTTGTCGCAGATATAGTTGTAGCAACACTGCCACAGAACCAGCTTGGAACCATGGTATTAAATATTGGGTTTAGCCTCGATCGCAGAACCGCTGCATGACCTTGGTCGTTGCTTTAAAAAGTATAAATGCGGCCAGAGCATATCAATATTTGAAAATCTTAATAAAGTGGTCATGATACATGATGCCATATCATTTCACATCCCAAATTTAATATTAAAGGACAAGCTAGTAATAACAAATAATAAAAATAGAGAATGATTAACTACAGCTCACATGGCGATGAAAGAAAGAGTATAAAAAACAATATAGTGCATTACCCAACAAAATCACAAGCAGTCCATCTACACTCTTTAATAGTCAATAGGAGAACATCCCTCCACATCTTGTAAGGTAGAGATC
Organism: Silene uniflora; assembly: GCA_018983105.1. Taxonomy (NCBI): domain Eukaryota; kingdom Viridiplantae; phylum Streptophyta; class Magnoliopsida; order Caryophyllales; family Caryophyllaceae; genus Silene; species Silene uniflora. Next base: position 12,214 of record JAGPOY010002062.1, on the reverse strand, counting down.
AAAAATACCTGACCAAGGAGAGCGGGAATATTGTCAGGATAACCATATAGTACAATCTTGAATGAATTGAATGCCTGTTCTACATCACCTTTGGCGAGTAAAAACTGACCTAAACACAGAAAAATGGTCACTCATTCTCAGCCTCATAAGGAAAAACTTATAAAATAAATGACAGTAGCACAGCCCTCGAATATCAGAAAACATTGAACAGAATAGAAATACAATGCTTAAAAAACAACTCCTAGCGAGCACATTGGGATTCAAATTGGAAATGGGACACGGGGACACTGGGACAGTGACATTGGAAGCCATTGCAGCAAGTACTGGGACAGTAAAAGTGGGTGTCATAGCAGCAGGCACAATAATAGTGCAATACTGTAAGCCAATTTAATAATCTAGAATTCTAGATCAACGTGACAAAACAGAATATGTCTTCACAGTAACAAGAATATAAAGAAAAAAAATTAGGCAATCGAAGTCGCAAATTCAAGCATGAAAAACCATTCCAGGATAAGATTTCTTCGATGAAGAAACCAACTGTTTATCTCAAAAGCAGTACCAATTTTTTCCTAAACAAAAGGAAATTGATTTTTGTCAGCAAATATAACAGGCTGGCTAGTCAATCAACACTACCATTTTGTAAATCTCTCATTGCTCATTTTTCAGAATCATAGACTTCTAGTTGTTTCACAGAGATTAAATAGACAGTGGCGTCAAGACTCCATCTTGCTCTCTCCAGCCTCATTCTTTCTGGATGGAGACCTGCAGAAAGCGTCAAAAGAGTCTCTAGACACGTGATCCTACTCTCCTAATCACAAATGAAATAGCATAACCTCACATTTCTCAATATCAATTAAAACTGTAGTTAGGAATGACAATCGCCTCTAGAATACACTTAGCACCAACTATAAAAAAAATCCACAAAATTGGAGAACAGCAAATACGGCAATACATTCACACTACCATTATAAAAGAATACTTATTTTCTCCAAGCACAAGCACTACCACCTTCAACCCATTGATCTTGACTAAGATCTGTAAGAATTTCTTTTTAATATCCACAGTTACAAGTAATCAATCAATCTTGTGGCAATCACTCCAGTCCAGGGGGCTAATTATGACCATATTATTGTTATATCTATAATGTATTCCGCATATTCTAACATAAACACATAACTTTTAGGCTTTAATTAACCATGAAACAGAGCAGCGCTATTTCAGGTGGCTGGATCAGAAAGTAATTACTGAGATTGTGGAACATTCCCTCTCCAAGTCCAAGGATGTTAATGGACATTCATATTTCATTTCCACTCAGAGGATTGCCTCAAATTTTAAGAAAATGACATTCTATATCACAATTAGGGATGAAAGAACATTAGAAATATATGTCATAAACCTCGGCTTCTATTTGCAAAACAAGCAAAGAAAAGAAGGCAAGAGCCCCACTTTACCTCACAGACACTCGTCTAAGACAAGGCACCGGAGTCTGTTGCACGCAAATTTACGCAACACGTGTATTGAAAAACAATTAGATAGGCCTCTTTGCCAATAAACTATAAACCATGATGAAAATTGTGTCGAGGATTGTGTTAACCAACAGCTACTTTTCACTTTTTTAGTACACGAATACAGTATCGACCAAAAACCTAGTCTCCATCCCATGATGAAATAATCAATGGGAAGTTGCACAGAATTAGTTGCAGAAACAAGTGTTGGGAGTGAGTATAGACCAGATATTTGGTTGGATGTAGACCCTGCCCTAAAATCTTCAAAAGACCAATTTAATTCTTTTATTCATATATCAGTCACGACCAATTTTGAAGTAAAGTTGATAACAAAAATACTTATCCACAGGAGTAAGAGTTCAAATAATTGAAGACTGAAACCAAATGATTGTGACGAAAAAATGGTATGCACATAGCTTATTTCTTCTCCCTCTTACTTTACTTACAAACCACATCATTATTGCATGTCAGCCTTCCATACTCCCTTGTCTAGTAAAAGTATTGGATTTTTAAGTAGAGTCAAGTATGGATTCAATACCCTTATACTTATGGCATGTTGTAAATGATTACAGCTCCTCAACGAAAGAATAAAACATCAATTTTCAATGCATTATCAATGGCCAGGGTGGCTATCAGATGACCAACGACTAGCATGAGGAAAAACTGGACCACGATGCTTAGTATTACACCAGATTTAATGAGTCAAATATCACTCAAATTTGGACATGTCCAGCGTTTTATCTAACAATGCGTTATAATGTAACAAGATAACCTTAGTCCTTAACTACTAACCTTCTGCAAACATGAGACGTGGGTATACCGTACATGGGTCCGTCATAAACATCTGCAAACTGAATCTCATCATTGAAACTTGAAAGTATCGAGGTAATGTTCATGAAAAATTCTTGTGTCCTCAGGGAGTACGGTACCTAAGCCATTATAATTTATGATACTGTTTACACCCAAAGACAATCCACCAAATGGAATATTATAATGGCTTAGGGGTAAGGAGTACCGTACTCGCGAAGGACACAAGAATTCTTCCTTGTTAATAAACAGTATCATAAATTCCAAAAAAGAGCTGATGAACAATGAGATTGGTAGTTTCGTGACAGTTTGTTCGCAAAACTTTACACCTATATTTGCATTTGTCAACAAATCCAGGTTACAAATTAGTTTTCTATCACACATTTCAGCAGAGATGATGAACAATAAAGCATGTGAGTTCTGTAAAAAAAAAAAAATATTCCCAGCATAGAACAAGCAAAGTTGAAATCTTTCTTAGAAAATTGGTAACAAAAACCAAAAAGAATACCACATACCCAGCTCCTAACAAGAACATGGTTGAATAACAATACCCTGGCAATAGAGTATACTGTATAAGCTCCATCCATGAGTTTATCGTGCAACCGTCTCATACAAGAATTTGTCACCTCCCATTAACTAACTAAGTAATTGATCAAGCAACACTCGTACTTCTTCTTCGGGATTTTGCACCGGTATAATTGTTGATTTTCTTCGGAAGTCACGAAACCCTAATTTATCAAATTAATGTTGATTTACGCAGTTTCTTCGAGCGAATTGAATTGATTATAGAAAATCGAATGTGTTTAATTAATTTATTAATTTATGCGATATTAATCATATGATAATTGAATGGAGTTGATGAGGATTATGATTGAGGAAGAAAGGGGTTTCGTGTTGGTGAAACGGTGATTTTAGTGACTCGGGAATTCTGGAGAAAAATGATTACGCATCTGAGGTAATACCTTAGCCCTATTTACTTATTGAGCCTACACACATTTTTTCTGAGCATATTAGTACTCCCTCCATTCAACTCCACTTTGTACATTTCTATTTTGCACACTATTCACGAGTAAGCGTTCAAGTTCAATTTTCTCTCGATACATAAGTGTAAATATATTCATGTGGGATCTTGTTTGATTCGTCTTTAGAAGTACTTTGAAAATATCTTAACTTTTATAATTTCCGCAAATACGTAGCTAAAGATATTTATCGCGCAAAAACCGCGTTGACAAACGTGACAAAATAAATAGTGCAAAGTGGAGTTGAATGGAGGGAGTATTTACTTATTTAGTTTAATGTTTAAAGTAAATGTGTGCTCAAAAACTTTATAGTAAAATTCAAGATATTTAAAACCTAACTCAAAAACTTTAATATAAAACTCAAAAAATAGACAATAAGATGTATTACCTCACATGTATAGTCTATTAACTGGAGGTCCGGGGATAGGGCCGTAAATAATTTGAGCCGGAATGTAAAGTCTTTGGATTCCGTCCTTTTAAAGTTTGGCAAGGATCCTTTAAAACTGGTTCCAAGTCGAGATGGAATAAATCGTGGTCGAATCTGAGCTTAATTTAAAGCATGTTTGACTTAGATTGGTATAAATGACTGTTTGTTTCTAGAGCTAAATTTTTTAAAACCAGTTTTCCAAAATTAGAAACACAAAATCGCTGCTTCTGTTTTTATGGGTAAAAAGATGGTATTTGAGTTTTTGAGAAGTTATTTTTAACTTTTACATATATGATGTATTTGGCCAAAAACTTCTTTTAAGTCCAAAAACACTTTGAAAAGCTAGACCAAACACACGCTTAGTCTTTGGATTACTTTGTTTTTTCCCTAATAAAATGTTATTTAAATATTTATTTTGACATTTTAATTATATTAGATAAGTATCACAAAAACTTGTGATAGACATCACACATGGGGGGGTGGAGGGCGCAAGTTATTTAACTTATTGTTCCCCTCTAATGTCTTTCACTAATTTAGACATTTAGTGAAAGACAGTCTTTTAGGAGACCTACTGAGTAAGTATTTACATTTTGCATTTTCTTAAAATATTATTTAATTTTAATTTTTAGTCGATTAATATTTAAAAAAAGACAATGATCTAACCGAGCTCAAGCCTCATTCGAGTCGTTTCGAGCTTTAATTTTTAAAACACAGAAAAAACCGAGCATGTGCAAGCTCAAATTCAAGTTTCTGAGCTAATTCCAAGGCCACCCGAGCTCGATTAATTTTAGTCTTTGTTCAATTTTCTGTAAGTAGAGAGATGACATTTTTTATAATTATTACTTTACAAGGGTGGACGAGAACAAGATAGTGGTCAAAGTGGTGGCGGAGTGGTGGTTAAGGTTTGCTATTAGCAGTTGGCACGTTGTAGGTGGGGGATTTGATAGCGGTATATATAGAAGAGAGAAAAGAAAATGTGGTTGGTTAGGTTGTTGTATGTTTGCGGTGGTTAGGGTGTTAAGTTTTATTTTCTCCTCTGTTGGTGATGGAGATGAGAGGTTACGATCAGTGGCGAACCCAGGTAGTAGCAAGGGGTAGCGGGCCGCTACCCCAAACCCGAAAAAATAAATGAGAGAGACGATCTTCTGCTACCCCATTCTGATCGCTGTAATGCAATATAAGTTTAAGTAAAACCACAATGTTAGCAGTATCATATCTGTGCCTGAGTGGTAAAGTTGTGGGGCTCCCATCCAAACCACCCGTGTTCAAACCTCAGAGGAAGCATTTTGTTGTTTTTCTTCATATTTTGGAATTGAGTTTTTGTTTTAGGGACGTGCTTTTTCACATACGGATTTTACTCTTTCACATACGACTTTTACAATTTTACCCTTGTCATATTTTTTCGTTCCCTCATCCAATTGATTTTGTTTCCCTCCCTTCCCAATACCACCTTCGTTCAATACCTCCGGTCAGTCAGGTCGCTGGCCGATCTTGCTCCGGCCGACCTTGGACTCAACATCATTTTTTAAGACACATTCTAAGTATGTATGACGATACTAAGCAATCTACTATTCTATGCAAATTATTCAGAAAAAATCGATTCTTGAACTGCCCACTACGGGCACTACGCCACTACCTACTGGTTTATGAAGATTTTAAATCAATGAAATATTGGATGGGTTTACACGTTTTCTTCCATCAACGAAATGTTGTATAGGATGTGTATACAACTTTTCAGCCGGCTAGTTTTATAGATCTTGTATGTTCACCATCATTTATATCCCACATGAACAGTCCTCACAAATCACCCTTAGAAAGTTACGCACCACCCAGAACCTCCGTCTACCACCGAAAGCACCACGCCTTCATTGATAAAAATTGATAAACAAGTAAACATTTAATTTCACTAATTAACAAACACTAACAACTTAAACAAAACATACTTCTAATTGTTAAAACAACAAATTATTTTAATAATTGCAGAATTATAAACAATTATTATTCAAGTTTTTAGATTTGGTTTTAGGGAAAAAAATAGATGACTTAATTTGTCTAGGTTTAGGATGAAAAGGGTATGATATGGAAAATTAATGAAAAAGTGTATGTGAAAGAGTAAAGTCCGTATGTGAAAAAGGTAATTCCGTATTACCAACTCATTTAAGAACATTATAAAAAAAAAGTAGCAATGAAATGCAAATACTTGTACTACCTATTATACGACAACACAATTTTGCAAATTATTACAGTACGTACTTGTTATTACTTTCTCCGCTCAATTACTTATTTGCTTTTTTTTTTTTTTTGTGAGTGACATTTAAATAAAGGTTATATGAAATAATTAAGTCGGATGTATATTTTTTTTGTTACTCCTATAAATTACAAGTTGTATCACTTTTCTTAGTAACACGTAATAGAATACGAGTTGTTCCTGAATATAAATGGTCACCAAACGTGAACAATTTCAAAACAATAAGCTCGAAAACAATTTTTTTCTCAAATTATAACAAAATATTTATTTATAACAAATAAGTTATGTTCATATGTGTTTCTTTTTTTATATAAAACGCCTTAGGTGCATCACTTTTAACGCAGGAAATGTTATATAAAAATTTCGCTACCCCGTATATAAAATCCTGGGTTCGCCCCTGGTTACGATGGTGGTTGATGGTCGTGTTTTGGTGGAAGTGTATAGTAGTTGAGGTGGTAGAGTTTCGTGGGGTTATTGTGGGAAGGAGTTTTGAGAAGAGGTAAAAGTTCATGTATTACTTATTTACTCCACACTTTTCACCTCATCTCTTCTTCTTTTTTCTGCTTTCTTAATTAATTTAGGATTTCATTAAACTTTAAAAACTTGTCATCATTAGTCCTTACCATAAAATATGTGGAACTTTATTTAATTTAGACAACTAGGAGTCTAGGACTTCATAATGACATACCTATTTATACGTCGATCATTTTAATGTGATACTTCGTATTAGCTTAGAGTTGTAGTCTTGTATTGTTGTAGACCACTACTACTTCGTATGTGCTTTGGCTATAGGGGAGAAAGTTGATTTACCAAAGGAAACTTTGGTCATTGCCAGACCACTTAACAAAAATATTTTTACTAGAGATTTCGTTCTTATATTCGACAATTTATAAAGTGGTGCAATTTCTTTTGTCTAAGCAATGTGAAACATTCATATGGGAGTTCATTATTTCATCACTCTCCCCGCATGTGAGTATGTGACTATGCGAGATCCTCAATAAACCAGGTCGAAACAATGAGATTGCACTGAAGTAGGGATTACTGAACTGACAAAAAAGCCCTCTCCCGATGACATAATTTAGGCCAAAGTTTATATTTAAGCCTCTTTCGGAGCCTAAATGCACAACTTTGCAGAAGCTAGAGTTTAAAATAGGGTTGTATCTCTTATTATCTTTATACTTTCAAAACGTAAAATTTTGTTTTAGATTTAAATGAGGGCTAATTCGCCAGTTAATAAACTATACATCCTGTTGTATAGTGTTATTATACCATTGTGACAATGCTAGTTTTAAATGCTATTCCGTCATTTGTTTATTTTTTATTTTGGCACAAAGTGTATAAAAAAAACAAGGAAATAGAAGATGATCAATTATTTGATGACAAATGGACCCACATTGAGTGTGGAATCAAATTTTTGTAAAATAACATTTTCAAAATAGAAAGGTAAACAATTGACTGAGATATTCAAAAAATAAATTAGGTAAACAAATTAATTACAGTTGAAGCAGTTACGTTCGTCTGTGTATCTTTTGCTTTTAACATTGAAGCAGTTACGTATGCAGTAATTACCTCTTTGGCATTGCAAATTTGCAATCATATAGAGCAATGTAGCGATTGCCTTGATGACTGTTGAACTGGGAACGAAATGTTACAATGTGAATTGTGATACATCAATACCATAAAATAATCTATATAGATCAGATTCATGATAGCTAACTATACCACCAAAACACCATAATAGAAACATTTTAAGCGTTTAGAGAATCCCTAAAATTTGAAATCGGAATTGAATTCAATTCAAGCCCACTTAAAATTCGGACCTTTCAAATACCTGCGATATTGGATTCAATTTAATCACTATTTATGATATTTTTATTCCCATTGCAAGTATCTTCGATGACAATATTTATTATTTATCATTAAAGAAAAAAAAACAATGACCTCGATCTATATCCAGGGGCGGATTTGGGGGAGGGAAAGTCAGGTGCCCTCACATGACAAAAAAAGTTCAACTATATGTAGTATTTTGTTCCCCTAGTATTCAATGTAATAGGATTAGTCTAGTGGTAAGTGTAAGGGACTAATACCAAGTAGTCCCAGGTTCAATCCCCACAAGATACTTATTTTGCTTTTGGTATTTATTAGCTCAAAAATATGTGAAAATTTAATGATTTTCAATTTTTTCATTGCTTATTTTTAGTTTTGCTTTTTATTTTGCTTTTTTGGTCTTTATTAGCGCTAAAATATGAGAAAATTAAAGGATTTCGTTTTTTCCATTGCTTATTTTTATCTATGTAAGATTTACTTTTATTTCTATTATTTTATAGAAATAATGTTTTTCGCGATATTTAATCATGTATATATATATATATCTATAAAACGGTACAAATACGTAATTGAGCACGAAATAATATTAAAATTACGGCCGAAAAAAATTGTGCCCCCCCAAACCAAAATTCCTGGATACGCCCCTGTCTATATCTGTCATCTCTTCCGCCCAAATCCAATTTGAATTTTTCTATGATTTCCAAAACGAAATTTTGAAATAAAATGCAAATATTTTGATTACCACAGTACACAATTAAAATTGTGAACAATTTTCAAACACTACTTACACTATCATAGTTTAATTGTTTAACTAGACTTTTTAGGGAGATATTGAACATAGTAGTTAAAGGAATAAATGGAACAAAATGAGTAACAAAATGACTACAACATACTCTTTCCGTCCCGGTCAATTGGTGTTATTTGTTTTTGGCACAAAGACTAAGGATAAAGGAGAAAGTCAATTGTTAGACGATATCATGACTAGTGGACCAAATGAGTGTGAACGATTAAATTGTTTATCAAATGCATTAGTAAAACATAAAGGACAACAATTGATTGAGACATCCGAAAATAAAATAAGACAATTACAAATGACAGGGATCGAGGGAGTATAAATGTAAGAACATTCTAGAATAAAATGTAAGAACGGTCAATTGGTGTTATTTGGTTTTGGCACAAAGACTAAGGATAGAGGAGGAAGCCAATTATTAGACGACATCATGACAAGTGGACCAAATGAGTGTGAACGATCAAATTGTTCATCAATTGCATTAGTAAAACATAAAAGACAACAATTGACTGAGACATCCGAAAATAAAATAAGACAATTACAAATGACGGTGATAGAGGGAGTATAAATGTAAAAACGTTCTAGAAGAAACCTGATTAAGAAAAATACGCTAATCACTTAGGAATTAGGATGATGACCTGACCTCCTAAAACTAGGGTAAAAATATACTACTAAGATTTGAATATCATAAGTCGTCTTAAGATGATGACCATCTTTTTGTTATAATTGAACGAAAGTACTTTGAACTATGTCTTGCTTTCCAGTTAAAAGTTTACCTAAATGACAGAGGAGCAAGAATATGACGTAAATAGTACGAAATACGGGTATACATCGGGCTTATACGCATCACAATTCAGTGATTCACAATAAGCCAGGTCCGCGGTGGGAGAAATGGTTTTGGACAGGGCAATCGTAGTTGAGCCCATTCTTGTGGTGTGACAATGTGAAATGGTCTATCCAAAGATCCTTGTACCCGAATATGGATATTCCATCCCCCCGACAAAGTCCGGTTCCTATAATGGGTCGGGCTGGATCGACCCATGGTGTTACCAGATTGGAAGCAGTGGTGGACGTGGATGTTAGTGATTATCACGTTGCTTATGCGAGGGGTTGTATACTTGTATACAAAGGTCAAAAAGTTTTTATTTAGTCGAAGTAACATAGGTTCAGATATGCGCAACATTTACCCGTTATATTGTGATGCATTTCTTTGCTTATCATCCTAGACAAAGCGAGCCATTGAAGAAAAAAGCATATCCCATGGTATCAAAAAGCTTTTGTATTACTAACACAAGGGTAAGGTTGTGTACGTTCAACCCCTCTTACCCTCGCACTTTGCGGGAGCAATTGAGGCACCGGGGTAAAAAAAAAAAATATACGGAGTGTTGATCTTGAAATAAAGTCATCACTGAAACAATTGTCTATGTATTACCTACCGAGCTCAAAATAGCTTAAAGTATACAGCTTCCTTTAATAGTTAATGTTCATGGCTAACTACATGGAATGTCCACAAAAACAAAGGTACATGCAAAAAGGAGAGGAACCAGTTCACAGCGCAAACCCGAATATCTTGGTCATACTTTCAGGCCTAAACATCGACAAAGACCTCTCTCCTTCCTTCATAACAAACCTCCGACTCCAAGCTTCCAAGGTAAATTGGTTTTTGAGGTGCACTGGTATGCCTTCTTAGACGGCTCAGCATGGAACCCCAAAACAACTACAGGAGAATGGCAGAGTTTTTGATTGATCAGGGTTACCCTTTGTTTGTAAGTGAATGGGGGATAGATTTGAGAGGTACAAATGTGACACTCTAATTGTTTCCTAACATGGATAGCTGAACATGACTTGGTTTGGGCATTATGGACTTTGGTTGGGAGCTATTATTTGAGAGAAGGGGTGGTCGGAATGTTGGAGTATTATGAAGTACTTGATTCCGATTGGACTGTCCGGAATTCAATGTTGGCAGAGTACAAGAGAAATTTAACTTTAGCGCAGTGATGTCGTCATACCATAACCGTCCTATTATCTACAGTAGAAAAGTTCATCTATTTCTACGAAGTAATATTTTGTGCCTAATCAAAACATTTCTAGTAATGTCTTCACAATTATAACACCCCAACATTATGGCATTCTCAGTGGAACTTTATTGTCCTTGTCCAATTCCCTTGCAAGCCAAAGCGAAACCACAAAAAGCAAAATTTACGAGACAAAGTAAGTCAATGATCAATAAATCGCAATCCAAAATTGTGATGTCGATTCAGAAACACCTTCTGTATACCTTCATTACAAGAGTAAGACTAGATCCGGCACTCGGAATCGTTATATAACATCACCAAAAAGTGTAACTACTATATATCACAAGGTGAAGCATTGCACAGTTGGTGGAGCAAAGTTAGTAAGACTTTGACTTGTACTTCACAAATCTATATACAAAAATATGCCCGCATTTTGCATGCTTTACAACCGTGGCAGCAGCAGTTTTTAATTCTCTGCAAACATCTCTAAATGTGGCAGCAGTGGCTTTTAATTCTATGGAAGCATTTCAAAGCCTGAATCTGCCTCTGACTGCATCTTGTCAAATTCTTTCTGGAGTATATCCTTGATCACGCGTCTGAAGCCTACAGCGTCTGCTGATTTGAACCAAATATCCTTTCCAAACTGGGGTAACATAAAACAGAAACATAATTAATAATTACCACTTAGATCATTATTCTTGCAAAACCTTCTTTTAATTAACCTCTTAACATGCCAAAAACCCTTAATAATTAACTACATTTGATATTTACAATGATTTCAGTTTGGGAATAAATATTACCCGACTTATATCTGGTCTTCCATCTGGAAGAACTCCAATGATGCCATCTGGAAGATCTTTAAGGAACATGTGGAGGTAGTAGAGAACGAAGACTCCACAGTCTAGGCCACCACAAGGTTGCTGAGGCGGCTGCAATTAGATACATCATTCGTGAGCTAGCAACAATAAAAAGGGTAGTCATAAAATGCAGACCACCGATCAACATCAACTTGAGTTTAATAGGCTATTGATTCCGGGGTTGCCATAAACACGTCAACAATTAGAGTTTCAAATGCAAAAGGCTAATCATTATCTTGAATGATCAACCAAAACACTGAGCTTGATTTCATTTCTAACTATGCAAACATTGATGTAACCAGTAGAGTAAACACACTAGGGATCATTTATTCTACTTGGAACTTCTACATCAAAGCGACTATTCATCAGAATAGTTCTTCCGCTGCCTATAAAATAGAATGAAGCCCTCAATACTTTCTTATAAGCACAAAGCTAAGTTACTGTCACTCTGACACTCTTATTATGTCCTCGTGTACCCTTGTCCAATACTCAACACTGGAACATCGAGGGGTCTGACACTCACACGACTCATACGCCTCATTTTTAAGCCAAAACATGCACATTTTTGCATGAAAGTAGTAGAGTCTGGCAGCGCACACCAAAACCTTCTAGACGAGTTTGAATAACATATGCTCGAAGACTGCAAAAGCTAAAACCTCTACAGACCACCGATCAACATCAACTTGAGTTTAATAGGCTATTGATTCCGGGGTTGCCAT
>JAGPOY010002061.1:0-15615 GCA_018983105.1 Silene uniflora | reverse complement strand
GATCAGAAGACTTAGTAGTAGATGATTTTTAGAAGACCTCCACTTTTATTTATGTCCTTTCCGCTGTTTAGTTCTTTTGTATTGCAATGTAAAGGAAGTTTGTAATAATTAAGTAAAGTATTATATAAATTGCCTTGGAGTTTAATTTGTTATTCACTACCTCGGGAAACCGAGATGGTAACAGTCCGGTTTATTAGGGAATGCCTTGCTAAAGACTCCTTAATAAATCGGGGTGTTACATTTATAGCACCAAAAATTCAAGGGGGTATTTTCACTGTTCAGAATTCAGTTATTTTCTTATGTTTATTGTGATCTTATGTTTGTTGTTGATGCAAATATCAATGAAATGAATTAATGAAAGAAGGTATTTTTTAAGAATTGTGAAAAGAAAAAACATTGCTTAGCCCTAAATACACTATTAAGAAGTCTTGAGACACTCTATTTATGTTTCATACGACTCATCAAGCAAACAGATCAACCAGGTCGGGTTTTGGGCCTAGTCATTTCAGGTATGCAATATTTGAGTTAGATCGGGATAGGTGGGGTCATTTTGAGTTCACATCATTTCCGGGTGTGTTACTGTCAAGTTATTTAGGGATTATGATCAATTTATACCAATAAACATTTGGGTTAGATTATTTGGTAAATGTCAAGCTGGGTTCCTCGGATCTAGTGTCAGGGTGGATCAATTTTGCCAGATTTTAGTCGTTCAGGTATTAACCACCTTGACTAATAGCTTTTGATTTCTCTGTTACATGATTAAAGTAGGACTTTCATTTTTCTAGAACCTAAACAATAATGTGAGCTATATATAGATAAAAAATGGTCCTGTACTTCTGGGTGAAGTCTATCGGTTAAAATTTGGGTGAAATTTCCAAAGATCTCTTGTTCAAGTCTGAGTAAGAGCAATTTTGTAGAAGTTTATGGCATGATGATGAGGTTATGTCTTTTAAAGTTCGAGAATGTATATCACCACCTAAAAAGGGCGGTTTACCCGATATATGTGGTTTTGAGGTTATCAGGTTTGCTAAATGCGCACCAAATGTATTGCACTTGAACCTAAATGATCTGACTCGAATCTTTAATGTTTCAGAATAGCCATGTACCATCCCTAAAAAACTTGACCCGAAAATAACCCGATCTGGCCTAAACGTTTGCAAACTTGAAGTAAACCGACCCCTACCTGACCAGGCTGGCGTGTTTGCCACTTCTAGAAAACCCCGGTCAACAACATCTATACCTCCAAATTAAAATGGGTCTCACGCATCGAGTTATTACGGGTTACAAGTTAGAATAAGAGTAAAAATAGTATCTGATTTTATTTTATTTTACCATTTTAGTTAAAAACTATATTTATTAGATTAAATAAAATTTTGTAATAATATTTTAATTTATTCATTGCGAATTGTTCATATATAGCACAATGACAAACATTAAGTAATACTCCCTCCCATCCACTATATTCTTGCCTCTTTCCATTTTCAGATTATTCGGATTTCCTTTCATATTCTCTTTTCTGGAAGATTTGTGTTGTCCAAATTCATTTGCAAGTTGCAAGTTGGGTAGTGTGCTTTGTGTGGTCCAAATTCATTTCTTATTCTTTGTGCAAAAAAAGAAAGAGGAAGAATATAGTGGATGGGAGGCAGTATACGGTATATGGTAAAAAAAAATTGAATTTTTATCATGTTTATTATTTAGAGTATTAAAATTAATTTTTAAAAATAAATATTAGAAATGTATGAATAATATATTTTAAAGATAATCATTATATTTCCTTTTAAATGTTTTAAATATACATTTAATATATATTTATATTTAGAATATCGGTCTTACAGAACGGTATACTTTTGAACCTTAAAATAACAAGTTATTTTGGATTATTTTTGGGTTGCAGATCAATATTTACATACAACAATTCGAAAAACAGGTCAAGTCAAATCGGGACAACTTTTGACAACTCGAAGACATCACTTCTTTTCTATTTCTTCAGATTTTGTTTCCAAATTCCTACCTTCTCTTTCATAATTCCAACTCATTCAAGAAAAATAGAAAATGTACAAAATGATATACGAACAAGGAAAGAAACCCAAATAATATTTTATGCTTTTCCATCCAACTTTAGAGAAAATAATTACTCTTTCTATTTCCTAAAACGGATACTCCCTCCCATTCACTATAATCTTTCATATTTCCTAAAACGGATTATTCAAGTAATCTCCCCCTTTCTATTTTTGGAAACTTTTACTCTTATTTTATTCATTCATCTCTCCTATCACCAAACCCCACACAACTCTTTTACTCTTATTTTATTATTTTCCTTCATGTTTTGGCTCCACAATTCTTTATTTAACTACTAATAATTCATCCCTCTCTCCTATATCAACCCCACACAACTCCTTTTACTCATATTTTAATACTTTTCCTTAAGTATTGTGCCAAAACAAAAAGGGGAAGATTATGATGAATGGGAAGGAGTATATTTTACATATTCAGAAGGGCTCGAACTCGAAACCTCAAGAATAAACAATAGAATCCCACTAGGAAACTAATTTTATAGCATGAAATAATGTAATTGGACAATCTCAAATTCTCCATTACCTTCAATAATCCTTCATCTTCTCTCACTTTCATTACCCATAATATTAGTTGTGAGTTCCCACTAGCAGCTTTCTTGTCTTCTCTCTTCCCCCCACGGTTTTCAATTTTATTTCCAGCTTGGCATTATCTCAAACACCTAGTGTGCCTTCCCTCCTTATTTCTCTACCTTCTTTTTCTTTATATATAATATCTTTTCTTCAAATTACCTTATTTTTTTTCCTTCTAAAAAAACACTAATTATTTTCTCCTTAACTATATCATCTTTGTTGTGGAATCTAGGGTTAGTTCTACAAAAAGTTATCAACTTTTAATTAAAAAAAATTTAATTTTTGATTTGGGTTTTTTCTAAATTTTTAATATTTGTGATCTTTAGAGTTTTTTTTTAAAAAAAATAAAAAAAATTGTTGATAGGTATATGATGTCTCAACCAAGGCAATTCCATATGGCAGGGGGAAATTATAATTATAATTATATGAGTGATACAACATATACCAAGTTATTTGTGGGTGGTTTAGCTTGGGAAACTCAAAGAGATACTATGAAGAAATACTTTGAACAATTTGGTGAGATCTTAGAAGCTGTTGTTATCACTGATAAGACTACTGGAAGATCTAAAGGCTATGGCTTTGTAAGCTTCTTCTACTCTTTTGCTTAAAGTTCCAATCTTTTTGGTACCAGTATCGAGTTTCAGTATCACCCTTGAGAAAATTTAGCAAGATCATGTTATACAAAGTCTACAAAGACGTGTGTATGTGAGAGGGTGATACTGAATTTAAGACGGTGATCGTCTTTTGTAATGATGTGATCTATGTAGTAATATTATGATTATGGGTTAAATTAGGTGACATTTAAGGAACCAGAAGCAGCATTTAGGGCATGTCAAAACCCATCACCAGTTATAGATGGAAGAAGAGCAAACTGTAATCTTGCATCATTTGGTGTTCAGAAAAACCAACCACCAACTCCTCAACATGGTTTTCTTCTTTCTCTCTCTAACTAACTTTCTCTCTCACACATTCTTCATTCTCTCATAAACTTATTATTATTGTTTTTTATTTTGTTTTTTTGGGTTTGGTGGGTTTTTGGGTAGTTGAATTTGACCATTATCAATGCAAATCATAACTTCAAGAGCTCCATAAAAAGCATTGTATGATTTTGGACCACATGACATTTTTGCATAAACTTTGATAAATATTACAGTATGTTAGACCAATCACTCACATTATTCTTAGTATACTACCACTATACTACATTGTTTAAAGATTACAACTTTGATCAGTTTATAATGACTCCGGCAAATTGCGGGGTAAGATGGGTTGGATAACTCTGATAAGTTTATAGCTAATTACATGATTAGTGATTATAAAATGTATTTATGAAAATTTCTTAATATAGTGGGTACAGGAGGCAGATTTAGACCATCACCAGGATTAATGACTGCGCCAACTTATCCTGGTTCATCTTCATACTTTCACCAGCCATCTACTCAACCTCCTTTTCCTTACTCAGCTTATGGGTAAGCACATTCATTATCACATCACTCAAGTTAATGATAATAATGATCATGTTTCTATAAATGTTTTATACTTGCATTTGTTTTGTATAATGTGTGCGACCGTTGTATACGTAAAACTCATTTATTAATCATGTCATTAATTGAGGTTATATAAAGTCAAATAAGCCCGTTGTATATTTTTATCCAAGAACGGTCGCATGTGAGATTTTGTGTATACATTTATACTCTTCTAGATTAGAGTGTAGTAGTGTACTGTACAAATTAGTTACAGTATTGCTGAGAAAGGAGAGGACAAATGATTGTTACTCTTTCTACCATTAACCCATTTTGGCCAATAAAATAACATGCAGACTTTTTTTTAACCCTGGTCTTGGTCAAATGATACAACTCACTGTCTTTGACCATATAATGCCTGGCTAGCAAAATGTTGCTGTACACTTTGGATGCTAGTAACCTTGAATAAACTCACTTTATTACTAAGCAAAAATATTAATTTTTAAACTTACTAAACTTTGGATTAATATTTTTTTCAATTATGTCTTGAAAAACAATTTCATGAATAGAACAATGTGGACCTTCTATCTCAAACCGTCAATCATATCACAAAATATAGATTTATTCTCGTGTGACTGTCTCATGTGATAATCCGTAAGGTTTTCAGGTAAAATATACTCCTAGGAAGTAAGGGTTACTCGATTTTAATGAATCTGAGCGTATTACTAGTAGTGTTATGTTAGTATCTTCAACGATTTATCGCTGGGGTTGGTACCTATGATCGGGGTTTGAAATTTATGTACGATTCAACTTTTTTCTGAAATTTGTTATGCATTTTGCAGATATACTGGGTACCCATCACATGACACAATGTACCATATGGTAAGTGCATGAAACATATTTAATAATGCAAGTATAATAAATGGACAAATTGTACTAGAATAATGGAAGTGTTTGATTTCATAAAAATAACACAGAATTATTATGGAGCATATGGTCAACAAATGCCACCATACTATCATCAAACTAGTGGAGTAGGAGGAGGAGGAACAGGAACAGGAGCAGCATCACCAGGGGCAACAGGGTACTTTCACAACTATTACCCATATTATGGCCCATATGCTCAAAGTAGCCAAGGCCATGGCTTTGGGTTTCAGTATCCACAGATGGTACAACAATACCCTTTTTTACCCCAACAACACTTGACCTCTACTGGAATCTTATCTCTTCCCACTTCAACTATGTCAATGCCTACTGCTACCACAGGTCCTCTTTTACCTTTTATGCCATTCTTCTTTTTACTGTTTGTTATTTTCTGTCTGCATTTTGTTTTTCTTATCATCAAATTGTTTATGCTTAGATTTGTGAATATTCGATGTTATATGATGTTAGTGTTTACGAGTGACGTGGCGACGTTTGTAAGTGTAATTATATGGGTTATTCGGGAACAATTTATGGAATGTCTGGTACGGTAGGAAAATCGTTATGTATATCCGGCCTCATACCTCTTTAAGAACAGTAGGTCTTGCTTAAGACGGTCTTAAGTTAAGACCTCTCACAATCCCTATTAACATAAGATTTTTATTACAATACTTGTTTAAAACTGTCTTACAGACGTATTTGTGCTAAAAATAGTAAGTTCCACTCCAAACCTTCAACATTAAGATCGAATAAATAGAAATAGATTATAGTACTCCGTAAGTAGTTTAGTTTTGATTATGATTGTTCGCAAATATATTTTCTTAAAATGTTTATGTTAAGCTAAGTAATTAACAAAGAAATCTGTGGTAACCAAATGTTGCAGGAGTGACAGCAACAGTAGGGGTAACGGCTGGCACAATGTCAGGTCCTTCTCAAGTCTCTACTGGAGTACCCTCTGAGCAAAATTCAACTTCTTAGCTGCTCTATCACCTCACAATGAGAAGTCAATAACTAACAAGACTCATAAAAATGCTCTATATATGGTAATTGTTCAAGCACATCATCAACATCAAGATTCAGTGACAGATTAAGTGTCGTAATCATCGTCGATCACTCTTATCTTATTTATCATACTATTTCATCGTCAATCTAGATTTATAGGTTAGTTAATTAGCTAATTAGGAGTCATTAGTTAGCATTAGGAAGGGGAAAATTCTTTGTTTTTTTTATTAATCAAGCATATTTTTCATGAGGTAGAAACCAAATATTGGTCATGGTTTCAAACCTTTAGATACTCCTATGTCTTTAGATGCATGAAGCATCTAATGAGACATATTCATGTTCATAGTAGCCTGCATTTTTAATATTCGGTTCAAAAGTTCGGTTTTATGACTTTTGAACCGAAGATTTGTTGGTCTATATAGGTCCAGATTGGAAGGGGGTCAAGGTTCGAACCCCTTAGCCTTATAGGTCAGGTTAAACCGATTAACGTGGGGTCATTTAGACATTAACCCACCTATTGTATTTCTTTATTCTAAGCAACAAAAAAAAAGTTATCAAGAAAAAAGGGCAGGTTTTGGATGCCTTTGTCCAATGTTTAGTATCTTGTACAAGTAATTCTTTTGGTCCCTATTGTTGATTGATCATGATTGTTACTTTTTGATAGAATTAGTAAGGGCTATAGATATGAAAAAGATGTTTGTCGCTTTAATCTCACCATTATCATCAACATCGGAACTACTTTCATCCCGTCTTTGCTTTAAAATCAAAATTGAACTATAATTAGCGATTTAACTTTACAACAAGAATGGACAAGAAAATGTTGTTTTTGTCACACACTTTAATTTCCGCCTTCTTTAAGCAAAATCGACTTACTTATGCTGACCTGGACGCGGATTTATCCTCGTTTAAGAAGGGATTCTGGGATACCTGTAGAGTGTAATTGGTATCCAAGGGAACATGAATTGGAGCTGTAGGAAGGTTGATCCTTTATTCATGTGATGTAAAAGTTGAGCATGCAGGTCAAAATCATGTCATTGTGGTCATAATTCGTAGGAGTAGGATCCAACATTCCAACCATACATGACAATGAGGTTTCTGGTGAAACTAAAGGGAGAAAAGGTAAAAGTAAGAATCCAAGGCATAACAACATGGCTACAGTCTATA
This sequence comes from Silene uniflora, assembly GCA_018983105.1. Classification (NCBI taxonomy): domain Eukaryota; kingdom Viridiplantae; phylum Streptophyta; class Magnoliopsida; order Caryophyllales; family Caryophyllaceae; genus Silene; species Silene uniflora. Next base: position 8,420 of record JAGPOY010002061.1, on the reverse strand, counting down.
CATCATCTTTCTAACTGCTAACAACTCAAAATGTAGGCCTAAGACTTTGGATATATAAAGGATACAGCAACCACCAAGTTACTACCAGCAAGTCTTTCTTGAGACGGGCATAGCCATGTGGATAGATAAGACAAAACTGTTTGTTACTTCCTAGGCACTCTGCTTTTGTCTTATCTACATAAATGGGTAATACTTACGACGGATATGCCCGTCACAAATGAGAATTTGTGAGTTACTACATTATCTACTTATCTTGAATAATATTATCGACACGCCAGTTCACACGGGTCAAAGAGTTGAGGGTATTTGGATCCGCTTCAGTCACAACTCTATAAACTATCGGGCCATTTGAGGCTACGCTACAAACGTCTCAAATGAACCCTTTTCTACTATGGAAGATTGACGGATAAACAAATACATGTTCAATATATATTATTTGCCAATGACGGTATCTAATGATGTACTCCCTCCAATTGAGCTTATAGTTCCCCTTTGGAACTATAAGCTGAACAAGGTGATATTGTCATGTTTGTAAAAATTGAGTGATATGCCCCAAAACGGTAACGATAACAAATTCATCAGAAGAGGGTGAGCAGTTTTTGAAACATTAAATAATGGAGTTAGAAATTTAGAATAGAGAATAGGAAGAAACTTGAGTGGAGTGGGAATGTTTTGTCTTACGATTCCCGTAACAAGTAAAGTCGTAATCATCCAGAAACCTTGATTGGGGCAATAGAGGTATTATGAATATGATTGATCAGAGTTACTTGGTTTGCACTTCATCTAAGTAGATTGGTACCATGCCATCATTGATCTTGGTTAGTGACCACGTCAAGTGAGGCATAGTTATACCCTTCAACACATTTGGCTATTATCCATAATGGATTGTTGTATTATAGGGAACAACGTGAAAATTTGATTGTATTTTTAATGTTTGAAGAAGTTTACCCGTATAATAGTCAATCTTTGTTTGAGATGTAATGCGAGTATAAACTTTTCTCGAGCCCTATCAAACTGCGGACTCCCAAGTCATACTCTAAATCGTCGTCGCTTATAAACCTGGAGTCTTTCTAAGAAGAAACCCGAGGACATGAAGAAATTTGTGACGATGTAACCTCACGTTTGTGCGATGATGTGACTCGTCGATTTTAACTCGACTTTTCTAATGAAAAACAAATAACGTTAACTACAAAATTCATGTAGTAATATGACCTTAATAATAATAGGAATAATTATAATAGTTGAACCTCAACCATCATGACCTTAGGGTTTTGGTTGAGGTCTAACTTTTATAATTTATTCATATTATACTCCCCCTCACACGAACGTCTGTTGGACTTGAAGAGTGGTTAGTACACAGGCTCCGCCAAACCATGTGGCTTCTCCTTTGTCCTATATCAATCCCACATCAACCCCCCATTTGATCGATGTGGGACTCATGTCCCATAACATGCAATGGGATCTGTCCTGTAACATTCGTCCCTCCTTCAGGACCAACGTCCTCGTTGGGTCACGGCTATGTTGGGTCACGGCTAGCTTTTTTCCAGGCCACCCACTCCGAGGTTCGTCTCTCCTTCAGGACCAATGTCCTCGTTGGGTCACGGTTACGTTGGGTCACGGCTAGCTCTCCAGGGCACTCACTCCGAGGTCGGCTCTGATACCATTGATATAGGACAAAGGTTCTACCACCCTTTGAGCTAACTTTTGGGGTGGGTTCTCCTTTGTCCTATATCAATCCCACATCAATCCCCCATTTGATCGATGCGGGACTCATGTCCCATACCATGCAATGGGATCTGTCGTGTAACATTCGGCTGAAATTCTATTTCGTGAGTTATTAGGGTTAGCAGCTAGCTGGATTAGGTTCACTAAACCATTATCTTAGGATTTTGGTTGAGAAAGGTGACCAAAGGTCACGGGTTCGAATCCCGGTAACTCCAATAACCCACAAAGTGGAATTTTAGCACATGGTTTGTCGGAGTCTGTGTACTAACCACTCTTCAAGCCCAACGAGCATTCAAGTGAGTGTGTACTAACCAATCTTCAAACCCAACGAGCATTCGAGTGAGGGGGCGTAATATGAATAATTATAATAGTTCGAACTCAACCATCACCTTAGTGTTTTGATTGAGATGGTTCATCTACCACTTAATTATATAAATTCAATAATATTTACTTTTCTTTTTGGCAACTAATAATTACATAAATTAATAAATAAAAATTAACTAATCAAGTTCAATAATAAAATAAAATTTAATTATTCACAAATACTTATTTGCAACCGTTGTAAACAAGAATAAATTACAACGAAGGTATAAAGTTAACCTGGGTCTATACATGGCTATTTCACATCCGAGCCTATGCTTAGACGTGAAGGTAGGTCCAAGGCTTGGTTCGGACGTGCGGAATTTAGGTTTGATTTCCCGCAAAAGTGGAGTCTAGTTGTTAAAAAACTTAGATGAAATTCTCAAAGGTTTCAGGTTCAAGCCTCACCAAGAGCAGTCTTGTGGGGGTAAAAGGCCTTGGGCTATGCTTTCTAAATTTCGAGTCTGTCGCCTCCTAAAAAAGGGTGGTTGACCCGATATATGTTGTTTGCAGCTATGGCGTATATTTGGGGGTTTACGCAGTGCGCACCAAAGACAGCGGCTACGAGTTCTCTCATCATCCAAAAAAAAAAAAAAAAAAATTGTGCAAGAAAATTGTAGACGGATAATTAGTAAATGTTGACGATCAATAACAATTGGGCTTTAAAATTGAACATAATCATAGCTAAACCTGGCAAATGGGTCATTAAGGTCGGGTCATTTCGGACCGGGTTATTTCAGGTCTGTCATTTTGGGTCAAGCCACTTCGGATCGGGTCATAAGTCAAATCAAGTCATTTTGGGTCAATCGGGTCACTCGAGTCGGATCAGGTCATTTTTCGAGTCTCAAGTCAATCAGATCGGTTCATTTTTACCACGTCTAGTCATAACTATCCCATAACCCTAAAGATCAAAAAAGACCCAAGAAAGCTATTCGTAACTAACTTGGGCCTGGTTGGCCTTTAGTCTAAACTCTCAAAACAACCCAACCCAACACAATACCATAAACTGTCTTAAAAAATAAAAAGAAAAAAAGAAAACCCTCAAAAATTAAAATAATCGCACTATAAAATCCCACAAACACCAACTTTCCCAAAACCCTAATCATAAAAATCTCTTCTAGCATCATCGCAGCCGCGCGAAAAAGGGCATCATCAACAAACCCTAATTTTCCGGTAATCATCGCCATCTCTTCATCAATTTTCGCTTCTCAATTTATATTCTCTGTAGATTTGATTATAATTGTTTGATTTTTTGTTGAATTGCAGTTTGAGAAGAACAATGTCGATCTCAGAGCTTGCTTGCACTTACGCTGCTCTTGCACTATTCGATGATGATATTCCGATCACTGTAATTTCTCTTCTCTATATTCATCTTATCTTGTTATTTATTTTTGCAGTTTTTTATTATTTGATTGGTTGTTTTTCGATCGATTGTGATTGTTCTAGTTTTCACGTTTACGATGATTTAGATCTTGAGTTTTTATGATTGTTGTACGAAAGTAGAAATTCTTGTATTTGATTGATCGTTTGTGTTGTAGATTTGTAGTCATATCCGGTTTTATTAATAATTTCTCAAAGAAATATGTGTGGAATTTGATGTCTTAAGATTAGAGGTAGTGTAATTATGCAGCTGTTTCTATTGATTAACTTATACTCCGTACAAGTGTAGGCTTTTTGATGAACTCGCTTTTTGATTGAATTGGAAAGTTATCGTCTAGAATTTTGGTTGGTTTGTGTGTTTGTATCCCGTTGTTACTTAGACTCGGTTAGAAGTATCCCGGGTCCGTGTCCATGTTTGGGCTCTGCTATTTTTGTGATAGGTATGCAAATTGTCTTAAAATTTGGTATTTAAGTGACATTCAAGTCTGCGTCGAGTGTAGGACACTGTTACCTGTATTTTTTTCCGTTTGTACCTGTGTTTGATACTCTATGCTTAAACACTTCGTTTGAAGCCAAAGTATGTGAACTTTTCAAAATAATAGTTGTGTTGACATATAGCATAGAGTGCAACACACTAGCCGTCCTCCATGTATTTTTTAAGAAACTAATACTACCTATGGTTAATCTGATTCTCTGCATGTCTCTTGGTATATACGAGGATTTTATATGTATCGAGTTGACCTAAATCAAGAGTGTGCGATCTTTCACCATGTCTACCTAAGTTTATTTTGTTGTAGTGAGTTAGTACTCAATGAGATTAGTATGATCTTCACCATTTGTACCCGAGTTTATTTTGTTGTAGTGAGTTAGTACTCCATGAAACACCCTTTCTCACTCATTGCAAGATGTGAGAGCGACCATTTGAAGCCCAATTTATTGGATAGTAAGAAACTAATTGAACTGCCCACACTTCAAATATTTTGTTTTAGTCCTTATCTTTTGTGACTTTGCATATAATATTCTGCACTAACTGATCAATTGCATATGTTTTCAGTAGACCCGTTTTTTGTTAATTACTGCCTGAGTGTGTTGGTAGTACACTTCTTTGCGATAGTCGTTGTTGATTTTCTTCATGTTGTATTGGCATGTCACATATTGGATTTTTGGAAATGCCCTATAGTATGAGTAATCGCTAACTGATTACTATGCTATTATTACCACCCCAGTACATAAATGTGAATGTAAGCTGGTTTTATTTCAGGTTATTACTGGAGTAGTAATATCATCAGATTTGGTGAACAGGCTGATATTTAATTTTGGTTCATGTTACTGTGGCAATCTGACTAATTAAATGTCCTTACCCATGCCATATTTGGTGAACAGGCTGATAAGATTACAGATTTGGTGAAGGCTGCAAACATCACCATTGAATCATACTGGCCAAGTTTGTTTGCCAAGCTTCTAGAGAAGAGAAATGTTGAGGACCTCATTTTGAACGTTGGTGCCGGTGGAGGAGGTGCTGCAGTCGCTGCTGTTGGCGGAGGTGGTGGTGCTGCTGCCCCAGCTGCTGAGGAAAAGAAAGAAGAGAAGAAGGTAAATATCTTTTCTTACAGATTTGGTCAAGGCTGCACTGACATCAGTTTTAATTTGTTTCAACTTTCCCTTTGTAATGTTTCATTGTGGTTTTAATGTCTTTTCTTGCCATGTCAATTGCAGGAGGAAGCTAAGGAGGAGAGTGACGATGACATGGGATTCAGCTTGTTTGATTAGATGGTTTGTTTACCGTTGTCTTCATTTGTGAAGCTAGTCGATTAGTATGCAGACAGTAGCTGTATGTCATCAAGAATTATCTACAACTTTGAATTTTGTTTTCCTGGGAACACGTGATGTGAGATTTTGGGGCTTTGTTATACTCTCTTGTGTTGCATTTTTCATCTAATGCAGTATTGTTGGTTCCTCGTAGTTTTTCGTTTCATAATTCTGCAATTAATCCACTTCTGGAATTGTGGAGATAGCTTTCTATAACAACTCCTTTTGGAGTGTGTTAACAATGGTCATATGGACTCAATATTCTGAACCAGATTTCAGACCATGGTATTCAATCTTGATGTGATTTCAAGATCCGTCACAAATATTCTGCTTTAAACACTGAGATAAAGAAATCGTTTTGTTTGTTCATTATTTTGTTAGTGTTTCTATTTACATCCTCTTCATTTTACTCCGTATCTAAAAGAAAGCTCAACAAATGCAGAGTTGAAACTATGGCTGTTTAAGATAAACTTAACTGCAGTAATCCAACTGAAACACCGTGTATTTTTTAATGTTCGGGTTATCCAAGTGTGTTTGACAAATCACTTTGGTTTATTGTATAGTTGTCTTTGACGTTTTAAACGGTTTGGTTTTTGGTAAACAATTTCTCGAAAATTGGTTAACCGAATGAACAGTTTTACTAAAATTATAAGAAAGAAATTTTAAGTTTAATTTTCCTGGTTATCCATACTAAAATCTTTGTAAACCGATTAATTATTTTATTGAAGTTTATTGTTCGGCATAGTAAATAATGAATACTTAATCAAATCACCATAAAAAATTTATTCGTTAACCAAATAGTTTATCGAACTGTTTAAAATCATTAGAAAAGTTGTGGTCTGGGTTCAGAATATGGCAGAACCCGCTTGAACCGAATTATTCCGAGCCGTTTTTGAACTGCCGTAGGTGAAACTGATTAAGAAAGCATATTTGGAGAATTTATTGATGCCATACCCGAACGATCAGTATTCTTATAATAGGGTTATTTGAGCAACTTGTTTTTTTTGGTGACCCAAGAAAACACCCGAATACCCTGCAAGCCATATATAGTATCAATGCTTTTGACGCTTTGGCCTTTTTTTTTGGCCTCTTTTCGGTCCTCTCTTCAGCCTTACATAATTACATGGATGACATATGTTTGTGACAAGACAATCCATAGGGTTGGTCAATCCTAAAGACATGGACACACAGGGAACATCTAACCGGTGAACTGGAATCCTTAGTTATAACCTTCAAATGTTGATTACTTTGTCGTTTCTCGGCTTTGCAGCCAATATTTACTACAAAGAATTCACCAACTCCGGTTTTGGCAAGCAGTTAACAAAAAAAAAAATCCAGTAGTGCCAATAACCAATGTCTGTGATAGTGAATTCACTAAGCCAGCCTCAAGCCACCGAACTGTGATCTATACCCCAGGTACATCATGAAATTTGTCGAGACATGAAGTTTTTCACTCAACAGCTTCGTGATTTCTTGATTCTTCATCCTTAGAAAGATGGGAGATCCTGACAGATTCTTTCCAATCTCAGCAATCTGCTAGTTCTAGTATTATTTGTTTACATTCACTCACCCAATGTAATCGGCATTTCATTCACTGCAAGGTGAAAATCATGAACCTCATGACCAAAATAGGACAATGTTTCCAATCGATCTTAGAGGAAATGCCGAATCTACGAGGAGACCTACACCAGTCCTGCTATACCAACTTCCACCACATAATACAGATTTAAAAATGAACACAATTTGAAACTTTAGCCCATGCAGGATTTGAACCCACGTCTTTTGTGCGGGAACACAATGCTCTTCCAACTGAGCTAATAGGCTTGAACAAAGTTGATGCAAAGATCAGAAAATGCATGATGGGCTTCCAAGTTCCAACCAGAAAATAACGCTAACGGACTTTGAACCTTAGGATTCTGATCCTCAAAAAGCTGGAAAATGTGCCTCAACTTTCAACACTTCATACAAGGATCAAGGAAAGTTGAACCGAAGGTCAGAAATCCATGAACGACTATCAAACTCTCTGGTTCTGAAGTTTATACGGAGCAGGAAAAATGTCTCTCTAAGTCTAACAAGAAAACTTACAGGCATGAAAAGTAAAAGGTCCAAACGTCTAATTTAATACCTACATCTACTAGTACACAATTTCGTTAATGCATAGGATTTCCTACACCCTAGCTCCGCTCCTCTGCTTATCCTGCGTTATTATATCTTAATAACAAAAGTTCAGACAGAGACAAATTCAATAGAAATAATGTTGACCTTCATATAATTGTCTAACAGGATCTCAGTGTTACGAATCTACCGTAATATCCTTCCTAATATTCACCGTGTTTCTATTATCTAGCTAAACATGTATAGTATCTTATCATTATCATTTTCTAGAATTTATTTGGTAGAATTGGTGGAGTTTTTAATAACTGGTAAAAGAATGATAAATGGTGGTGTTTTTAATGAAAACCAATTCACAATTTCACACTTCACTGCATTATACTTTACAGTTTACATGGTATTAAAGCTTTTAAAGGATCCATCCTCACTTCCACATCAAGGCCTCACACGAAAAACAACATCACAATGACTATTACTGACACAATTATCCCAAACAATGCTGAACCTACACAACCATTAATCCGCATCACCTTTGCTAATTGCACTCCGATTACAGCTGGATACTTATGTATCATGGAAATTCCAAATTGAGTTTACTTCTCCGGGGATAAGATTTTCTATCCTAAATTGATGGATTGAACAGAGACTATTACACCCGAAGCCACCAAAACACCTGCTCCGTACCCAAACTATCAGAAATGGCATCGCCAAGATCAACTCATATTGGGTACACTTGCCGGCACCCTATACACTGCCATTTCATCACTTATAATCTGTGCTAAAACCTCGCACGAGGCATGGCCATGCTATCCCAAACCTTTGCCAACGGCCATAAATTACAACTCAAGGGCTGACTTAATTTCACTATTCAAATCCGACCAATCGACAACCAAATACATGAATGCCATTAAACTTTGCACTTACTAACTTGTCCAACTAGGCAAACCTATGGAACTATAAGATATAGTTTCCAAAGTACTTAAAGGATTAGACTATGAATCCTGGAAACCGATCACTGAAGTTGTAATGACTCA
>JAGPOY010002060.1:2594-17495 GCA_018983105.1 Silene uniflora | reverse complement strand
TGACTGAAATCGATTTTCTAAAAATACTTAGAGGGCCTTAAAAATTCTGAAACTTGGTACAGTTTGAGTTCATATATTAATCTTATCTGTCACCAATTTTCATGATTTTTAAAAATCATTTGCTATTTTTAATTCATTGCTGAAGTTTATTGCATTGCCTGAGATTGTGTATATTCATTGTTTGTCAGAATTGCTAATTTCTGTCAACCCTTGGAGTTTACACTGCAAGCATCAAGGGAAAAAATGTCGACAACATCAACATAAGCTATCATTCTCATCAACGGCATGATCTTTCGTCGCCAAAGTAACTCATGAGTCTATGAACATGATGCTAATCACCATCATTAAAGGTGTCAACAATGTTTTACTGTGAATGCTTTGAGGACAATCAATCCAATTTTCGAATCTGTTTCATGTCAAACTAACCTCGTAACCCGTGGGACATGCAAAACTCGAATGACCTAACTCAATATAAACGTACATAAATCATAGGGTTATTTGATAAAAATTATCCAAACTATCACTGACCTGCTCAAAATAATCTGAACCATTCATTATCCCAGAATAATATGATTTATTCCGTCATTTAACTCATAATACCTTCTTGCTCTTAATAACCGGAGATAACAGGTAGCTTTGAAATTTTTCTAGGTAACTTTTTTTTTTTATCTATGTAATCTTCTTCTTCTTCCTTTGTTTTACTCTTCTTCATTTCTGAGCTGATTTTCAAAAATTTCTTTCGCCATTTGATTTTCCCCCCACTTATATGGTATGTTGTCCTCTTCATCTTCTTCAAATAATCAAATATCACAATAACACATACAAACTAAACCAAATACAACAAATTAATAATACCCAAATACAACAAATTGATAATCAAAATAAACAAATCCAAGTAAGGGTTTATCCATAGCTTGTCTAGTTTCACTGATCCAAAATCCGACGCTGTAGATGGCGCGCCCAATTGCCCCCCGGCCATTTTCTTAATTTAGTTTCTGTTCATCACAGATTTGGGGATTGCAAAATAGGGGTGATGGAATAAATCAACTTTTTTTCCTAGGTTCATGACAAATCGATGGGTTTATCACATATTTTTCCGACGGAGTAGACTGTTTTTCCTGGGTTTATCACAGAATTGGAACCAAAATCCGAAGGTGTAGATGGCAAATTGAAGGGGTCTGCTGCTTCAAACTTTTCATTCTTTAATTTCCTGGGTTCATTTGTGATTCAACCATATTTTTTGATAACTTTGGATTTAGGTTTAGTTGGGATGGTTAAATTATTTCAAGTGTTTTTATAGAGTTTGTCAATGTTGGGTACTAAACCTATTGTTTTACCTTGAGTTTTCATTAATCTTAGACCATTTTCTCATCTTATTTATCCCTAATTGTTAAGGGTTCTTGAAATGCCTCCATTGTTGATCAAAGTTTATAGCTTTATGTGGTTAAGGTTTTGAACCAAGACCAAATCGTTCTTCAGGTTTTGATTTTTTTTTAAATATATTTTTTTTTTTTCAGTTTTCGGGAACAATTGAATCAAAAGATTTGATCTGGACGGAAAAATTGAGATAAAGGAGGTGAATGTTAAATGTGGAGGAGTAGATGATGGAGGTGATTAAGGTTTAAAATGACTTAAGAATAAGAGGTGACCTGTCCAACAGGTCACCCTTCCACCAAAGCAATAAAAGATAAATGTTGGAATAAATTAGATTATTATGGAATAATGAATAGTTTGGATTATTTTGAGCAGACCAGTGATAGTTTGTATTATTTTTATCAATTAACCCTAAATCGTATTGACCTAAAACCCGAATTAACCCAAACCTTGCTGAACCCGAAATGATCCAATACGATATGACCAAATTCAAAACAACCCGACTCATATTGACTGGATGTGAAATAATTACCCCAAATGACCCAAAAAGACCAATTTTAAGTGAACCCTTGTACTCGTTTTTCTAATTTTCCAACTCGTAAAGCAACTACTCCTATTTAGGTAAAATGCCTGGATTAATCCGAAATAACATATCCCTTTCTCGTTTGAACCCCTAAATCATCAAATTCATACATAATGTTATCAGAAAGTTCAGATGGTACAATTAGCCCTCAACAATTTACCCAAGGAGCTCATGCTTTTGCTCTTAAATGGAATTCAATTTGTTACGGTCATCATCTCCCTTCTTGCTCCTGGCTTTCTTCTTCTAATCCAACCTTCATTTCCGATCATCAAGTAACCTTTTCCGTCTCACTCATCTGTTTACTTTTCATTAAAATACGTCTCACAGAGAATATAAACATGATTGAGACTGAGGGACTATTTTATCTCCTATATTATTAATGAATCAAGGGTTTTACTTGTGAAAATGTGACATCATTTTCGCCGTTTGATTCCAGCTGACTGCATTATTTGCAGGTAGATGGGTACCTTTTGCTCGAGAAAATGCCCATTTTCAGGTCTAATAATGTATGTTGTACACGAATGCCCATTTTGATGCTCTTGTCTTTCTCTTTGCTTCTGATTATTACTCCGTATGAGTTTTACTTGTTGTGTAGACAGATGGCAACATGGTCGGCGATGCTGGGGAGGAGCGGCTTAACTACTTTGACAGTGAAACTTCTGCAACAGAGGATATGCTGGTATAACAATATTCTGAAATAATCGTGTCATGGGATTGAATATGTGATATAAAGGTGGATCCGTGGTTATGACAGGAAGTTTTGTTCGAAATTGGAACTAGCATGACGAATATCTCAATTTTATAATCATTACTTCAAGTGGCCTTGTATATTGGCCTAAATATAACAATTGCCCAAGTTTTCGCTTTATTATCTGAAGTTCGGGATATAGCAAGTTTTATTTATTTTTTCCAATAAATTTTGGTATTTGGGACAAGATTTGCGATCCCTTGCATATGAAAACCTCTGCCATGCACATAATAGTAGTAATTTCAGATGTAGGATTGGCAGATAGCTCAGATAATTTGCTGCAATAACTGAGAATTATGTAATGTGTTTCTGGTTCATGGTCTGCAGGATACTCATGAAGTGCATTACTACGACTTTCATATTCTGTACAGCAACTCCTACAGAATACCAGCGCTATATTTCCGAGGATATTGTTCTGGTACGAGTCCAGAAGGCAAACTTGCAAATGTCAAAACACAATATGATGCATTCAGAATAGAATATACTTCCCGCCTGTACATAATGATTAGCTTCATATTTTGGTCAGTTGTATGAGGAAGTTTGTTGCTTGATGTACTGTTGTTAACCTAAATTGTATGCCGTTCTTGTCATGCAGATGGACAACCTTTGATGTTAAATCAAATTGAAAGGGATCTTCCAGTCAACTCTGCCAAAGTGCTAACGGAGTCAAAATGGACCTTCATAACCCAACTGGTAAATCTTTCATACTAGAAGTTTTACGCAGCAACATCTGAATATTTAATCTAGAATGCTGATCTTAATCCTATTTATGCTGTAATGCGTATACTGATCGTATAGGCCTGTTTGAGCTTATTTGTATATGTTAAACGATTCAAGAAGAGAAAAACATCAGTTAATTTGAATGTAGATGCTTGGTAAGATTGACTTAAGTTCTCAGATTGATGCTTGATGAGCTGTGACTCTGTGATCTAGTGTTTGTGACTTTTGAACTGTAGGAAGAGTCGTGACTAGTTATGTTACATCTGCGATATCTCAATTCCGAAATTTTGTAACCTGCATATTTAGCTATTTGATGCAAATATTTGTTCCATTGAAGTTCTGAGATTGATGCTCATTGAGCTAAAGTTTTAATTACTGAATTGCAGGAACATCCGTATCTGAACAGACCATGGTACACCCTGCATCCATGTGGGACGAACGAACTGATGAAACTCCTAGTTAATACTTGTCTATCGAAAGATGAAGACACACCAGAACGCTACTTGATTTCATGGTTCTCTATTGTTAGCCAGGTTGTTGGTCTTAAAATTCCACTTGAGATAGCAACTCCTCGTCAAATGTAGCTTCATGTTGTGCAAATCCATCTATGCATACTGTAGAAAACAAAATTTGGAATGCTTTAGCGGATCACCTCGTGAATCTTTCTTCATCTCCTCTGATTATATCTGTTAACCGTTAGTTGGCATTTGGGAGTAAGAAAGGATTCTTTTGTTCAGATTGTTCCCACTGTATAGAAATGTTTCTTTCGTTCAGAATATCCCTCTCTATAGTTATTTGCATCATGACAGTACTAAAACTGCCTTAACAATTAAAGAAGGTACTGCTATTAATCAAGGGAGCAAATTACGTTAATCGGGGCGTGCTAAATCTCACGCACAATTAGACTAAATCCTGCGCATTTTTCCCCCTTATTCCGAAATTATTCCCCCTCTGCACGTACCGCCGCCCTTCCGAAAAATGTTAGTACGGATTGAACATCAATTTCAGCGACGGCGAGATTTTGTATGTGGTCGTCAGGGAGGTTGAATAGGGTGTTGGCGGCAAGTCTTGGAAGGGTGGTGGACGCGGTCCGGTCTGGGTGGTTAGGGAGAGGTAGTTGGGGAAGGTTTGGGGATGGCAAGGAGTATCGGGTTGTGGTTCTAGGGTTGGGTGAATCTTTCTTTTTTTCTAAATTTGTATTTTATTATTACTATGATTATTTAAAATGGAGGGTAGTGATTGGAAAAAAAAAAAAAAAAGCAAAGTGCGTAGGATTGAGTAAAATCGTGATGGAGGATTTAGCAATTACGTTAATCAAACACAAGAAAGAACCACAAACATTTGCAGACTAAAGTTTTTGTCTGAAGAATTGTCGTGAAGATTACAATAACATACATCCTCCATTGTGCAGCTACAACCGCTACCATCGTTCTACAAAAATCGATCTATAAATGATTCATAATTTCATTTTACTTTGAAAAACCTCCATAGTGCAGACGTGCAGTAATTGATGATGTCAAATCCATCTTCACATTATTCTAACGAAGTAATCTTCATGTCGAGTTGTTATAATCAACTCATGAAACGTACCCCAAAATGCTGCTGCTCTTGTCCAGTTCATGAAGAACCAAGGAGAACATTGCATGATATCAACATATAAGATTACACCACTTTCTCGGCAATCCGCTCAAAGCGAACCAAAAACTCAGTATTACCGTCGGCTCCCTTCAATGGGGACTCTATCGATCCTTTGCTTTCAAATCCAAAACTTTGTACCCCTCTAACTATTTTTTCTATAACCTGCATCGAAAAACAACCAAGGGGTCACCTTTAGCACTTACAGACGTGCAGGGACAGCAATGTGACGTCAATTCCTTTTGAAACAAGGCTAGATGAAAATTAAAGTAAACACATAAACTAGTGACATTTTTCAGGATAAGACGGCAATTAGATGAAGAGAATGAAAAGAATCCCCAAGTTTGTCAATCCTTGGTTCAATATCACAGGAAAATGCCAAATTAACCCAGAATTTCCCTGAACAGCTCCAACACAAGCTGAAAGTATCAAGGAGTAGACACTATAATACCTTTGTTTGAAGAGGCGCACGGCGCACCTCAGTGCTAAGAGGCCGAGGCAAAAAGCGCTGAAGGCGCACACCTTTAGGATGCAACACGCCCTATTTTTAGTGACAAATTTGTATTTTCCAAATAAAGTTTCAGGCAGCAATACCTTTTTTTAGGAGTTATCATGTTGGCTAAACATGTAAATGAGAAAGCTAGGGATGATGGGGAAAAGAAATGACATAATTAAAGATGTAGATGAAAAGGATACGGAAAGTCGATAACAGCTAGTCTTATTAAGGGAGCCTCGTCTAAAAGGCGCACCTAAAATGCACCAAGGTGTCTTGGCTAGCGCCTCGCCCAAGGCACGCTTTTTAATCTAAGCATAATACTCCATGCATCCCGTTTATATATTCCCTTACAGACTTTAATGGTCAACTCACCACTGATATCTCCAAACAACTATTCTCATGTTACTTATCTGCATTTTTTTTTGGCGAGGTTGTAACACAATTATATTGTGATAGACTTGAAATCAAAGTTGAGTACCAACGTCAAGGGGAAATATAAATGGGATGGAGGTAGTGCTAGTTATTACCTCTTTATGAACCTCTGGATCTCTAACAATACCACCACTTCCAACCTGCAGAAGAAACATAAACACTTCAGCATAAGTCGAAGATTTATCATGTGAAACAATTGTTTTCATACATATTTTCCCGTCTCTTCCTATTATACATACATAGAAGCTGAGGGTTGTGTAAGTTGCTGTTTTTTCAAACAAACAAGTGTTGCTATCATGTACAGAAATAAAGAATGCTCCTACTCAGAAATAGAAGGCAAACAGCTGTCGAAACGTGAAAATATGGAACCTGATATCTCTTTGCTTCAAACTGGGGTTTCACAAGAGTAACTAATGTGGACTGCTCCTTCATTACCTTCACTACTGCAGGCATCACCTATATAACACAAAGATAAGGATGTCATATCTCGATGCCAATTGCTAAACAATTATGATGATAAACATCAAAATACATATCAGCCATAAACTCAAAAATACATCACTGCAAAGCAGAGTAAATCATGTATCAATGTCTGCAGCTGGACATAGTTATATCATGAACTTACCTTCAGTATGGAAATGAAAGAAAGATCAAGAGTCACCAAATCAACTTGTTGAGGAAGCCCAGGTAAATGTCTTAAATTTGTCCGCTCCATAACACAAACACGCTCATCTTGACGAATTTTTTCTGCTACCTAGGAAATTTCAGTAGGCATTACTCATAGTTTACAAACGATATTAAGTGTCTCAAACAAATTTCTAAGTCTTATAAACTATTGGAAACATACTCAACTACAACAGCTCTACACAACCCAAATTCTCAAAAGCTAGTAGCCGATAAATCTAATATTTTTAGAGTAGCTAATTTCACCTGTACAGAACGCAAATTCTCAAAAGAGACGGTCTCGCACGATATTTTTCTTGAGATCGTACTAATCCATCCCTTATAATGTGAATGACTCGCAATTTCTAACTGTGAGTCAGGCTCTAAGAGGCCGACTGCTACAACGAATGATTAAACTGGTCCTAATGTATTGTGGTCCGAATTACAGGTTTATGTTTTAAACAAATATATACGAAATACCTGACCATAGCCTACATCAACTCCATACACGTAAGCAGCACCATGCTGAAGGAGGCAATCAGTGAATCCTCCAGTAGACAACCCCGAATCAAGAGCAATTTTCCCGGCAACATCGACATCTAACTGCTCAAGAGCAGCTTCCAACTTGTATCCTGCTCTGGTGCACAAGTTTAACAATATGCTTCTGAATTTATATGCTTGAAATAGCAGTGTAAATAGCAAGAGAGTTCTCATATCAGAGTAACCACCTACATACGTATTTTGGAATTTCAACATTGATCTCCACCACGGCTTTATCTGAAACAGGAGTTCCAGCTTTAATCACCTGTTTACCATTCACATATACTTTACCTGTGACAGAAAAGTTATGTTAAAATTTTAAAAGCTTTCATGTAAAGGTAACCTGGGCAGTCGTATTCTCTGTAAATAATACGTTCTCCGTTCCATTAAGTAGTTCACATTTGCTTAAGAAATGGAGTTTCAAGAGTAAGTGCAAGTCTAGTATTTTTTGCAATGAAATTAGTTCTACACCCCTACCATAAATGTGACACCACATTCCACATGGGTTCGTCTGGGGCAGAATTATCTTTTACGTTGCCGACATGGGTTGATCAGGAGTAGAGACAGTACTAGCCTAGAATTTCCAGGAAATGTAAGAGTACATATCCTACAAATAATTTGCCATTCTATAGTACTGGAACAATAGATGGCAAGCAGATTCTAGTGTCCCTTCTTGAAGCTCAGAATTTCAATTAAAAGTCGTCAGCTAAATCTTTTTCCACTAGAAAACAAAAGACAAGCCTGGCAACAATTCAAGCCGATACTTCCAAATGAAAAAGGTAAACAAAGCGACTAGAGTGTTGTCCAATCATCAGCCCTTAAATTATTGCCGGAGCATAATACCTTGTATAATCCATGACTGTATAAAAGTTTTGCTATATTGCTGAAATCTCTCCAAGCACACCTCATCGAGTCTCTTCTTCCTATATAAGTATAAGAAAATAGAGCCAAAAAAAAAGGGATCATTTAGGTTCCTAAAATAAAGTGTGAAGTCGCCTCAAGCAATTGTATGTGAAACATGGATAGATGTCATAACCATAAAATAGACGAAAATGAAACCTAAATAAGGAATGAAGGATACATGGTCGACCGAAATACAGGATGCCTAATGGGCTTGAAAAGCATCGACACATTCCTAGTATTCGCTAAATGACAGGACACTAGAGAGAATGGACAGTCCATACTAGATGAGCTTGTGTATTCCATGGTCAGTTTTGACTATTACGGTCATGAATACCACACCGCAAATGCCTATATACCAACTAAGCTAGCAGATTCACGGGTACATAAACTCCATGGTAAGGTAAACCATGCGCATTACAGAAATGAAGACCGGGACCTAAAGATGAAACTAAAGAAGAGTGACGAAAGTGATGCAATATAAAAGGGATTTCAAAGCTTACTTTTTTGGTATAGGAATTTTGGGAGATGCAGAAAAACCTCTGATTGAAAAATCCATGTGACTTCTGAACAATTTCACTGCAGTAACAAAATGGGTCCAACAATCAATCACCCATACAAAATCATACGATTAATTCGAAAGTAATAAAAGAAAAAAGTACCTGAAGAAGAGGAAAGTTTAAAGGCAGGAAAGAAGAGAAGGGTAGAGCGATAAATAGTTTGAAATGCTGATGAATAGTTTTTTGTTAATGGAAGCTTCATACTTTGCAGCGCCATTCTTCGCCTTCGCTCTCCTTGCTCTTTGCACTTATCAGCTGCACCACAACACCAAGGTCACAACTCGGAAATCAAGACTCGACAGGATGCGATTGATGTTTTATCCCAAACCATCTGATTCCTAGGATTCCAAGGATACATAAACCTAGACGCGGGATTTGGGAAACAGGTCAACCAAATTGGTTTTGAGTCGGGTTTTTTTCGGGTTTGCTTGAACTCAGGTCAGCTAGTTCTTTTTTTTTTTTTCATTCATCAACTTCAATAGGGATAATAGCTGGTTTGCAAAAACACACTTTTAAGTCAAGTCATGGGGAGGCAAGTCAATTCTGGTTACGGGGCATACTCCGTGTTGGATCATATACTCATACTCCCTCCCATTCACTATAATCGCCCCATTTGATATGGGCGCGGTACTTAAGGAAAATTATTAAAATAAGAGTAAAAGAGTTGTGTGGGGTTGGTGATAGGAGAGAGGTTTGAATTATTATGAGTTAAATAAGGAATTGTGGGGCCAAAACCTTAAAGAAAATAATAAAATAGAAGTAAAAGAGTTTTGTGGGGCTTAGTGGGAGGAGAGAGGGATGAATAAAATAAGAGTAAAACTTACCAAAAAAGGAAACAGGGCAATTACTTGAATAATCCGTTTATGGAAAGTGGGGCAATTATAGTGAATAAGAGGGAGTATGTTTATGTTTTGATGATGACTAGTAGTGGGCTTAATTATGTATATACTTGTTGCTTGTTTAGTCATGTTAGATTAGGCATGATTACACTTGGTATAGTTGGTTTAGTTATAACTTTGAAGATTTGTGAAGTAAAGTTATGGATGGTCTAGCTACAACTTCCAGATCATTTGAGCAAATATCAAGAACAAGTCTCAAGTAAATAAAAGAAGCTCAAAAACTAAGCTCGTGATGAAGAGCTTATGATCAAGATAAAGTCGTGAATTCTACATTGAAGATCTCCAGGAAGATTAAATAGTGTAGGTCATCTTCCTTTAGCGATATTTGAAGAGATAATTTGGGTGAGGAATGTTATAGGTGTTTTGACTATAACTTTGCTCAACCAAGCTTAAGGTTATAACTATTTTACCTATAACTTTGAGCTATAGTACATATAGCATGATTTTGAATTTTAAATAAATTCTTCAAAGTAAGATTTAGAATCTTTTCAAAAGAAAAATGTGCTTATAGTAGAAATGAGATTTAGGGCATAATTAGATTGAATGGGTAGACGATTTCCCAATTGTTTGGCTAATGTCCATATAACAACTTATAGTTGTTCTTTGGTGGTCATCTAGGGTTTCCTCTTATTCAAATCTAAACCCTAATCTATGAATTCAATATTTCGACTAGGGTTTCGAAATGTAGATGGTGGGCTTATGAGTCATTGCCTATCTACTTGAAATCCTTTGTACAAGTAAATGATTACGTTAAATCTAGATTAAGTTGTTATAAGAGACGATATCTTATATATTTTCACTTCATTAGATTTATTCTCTTTATTTATTTAGCTATTATTGCATTAAAATAGGAGGATAAGATTTGCTTCTTGTGCAACATTCATACAAGGTACATGGCTCATTAGGGTTTCTCAAATGAAAACCTAGATCTCCTCTCTACTATAAATACAATACCACCACATACATTTGCAACTACTTTTCGATCTTAAAATATCCTTTGCAAACAAACTCGTGTTTATCATACTTTTGCATTTGAAAATCATTTTGAAAAGTTGCGCTATTCTATTGCAATTATTTCTAAGAAAATCGTTATTGAATAATAGTGCTCAGATTTGTTTCTTATACGTTCAATTGTGTGAGTATCGAAAGAACAATCAAGTGCTTTCTTATTAACGTAAGTTAGTCGAGTATTTCACGATACTCAAAGTGAGTTACAACTAGAGTTAGTTGTATGAGTGGGATAGTTATTTCTTAGAATAACGTTATTTGGATAATAGTGCTCAGATTCGTTTCTTATACGTTTAATTGTGTGAACATCGAAAGAACAATCAAGTGCTTTCTTATTAACGTAAGTTAGTTGAGTATTTCACGATACTCAAAGTGAGTTAAGTTAATTTGTAATCCGTAGAAAGGTACTAAAATAATTAATCAAGAATAGGGGACGTAGGTTTCGACTTGTGAAACTGAACCACTTTAAAACTCTTCATGTCCTTCGCATTTCTTCTTCTCGTTCCATTTCATTTATTTACGCCATGCATCGTTAATTGATTAGTCAAGTTTGATCGGTAAACTTTGAACAATCAATCAATATATCACGCTATATTCGGACAAAGCAAAAAGTGGGCATATTTATTTTTACTCAATTCACCCCCCCCATCTTGAGTATTTCAGATCGATAGACGCTTCAATTGGTATCAGAGCCTCGTGCTCTTGATTGCCTAACCGCAAAGAGGCCGATACATCTATTTTATTTATTGCGTCTCTCGTGTGAAACGGATTCCAAGCATCTTAAATGTGTCGTCTTTGACGGGAAGAACTATGGGCTTTGGAAAAATATGATGACACACAATATAAAAGGACAGGACTGGGAATGCTGGAGGTTCGTTCAAAATGAACCGATTGAGATTTTACTCGCGTCATCTAAATGCATTTCCTATGAAAAGAAAGAAGAAGACTATATTGAGGCCGATACAAGAAGCTTGAGAAAAATTCGAAAGCCATGAGCCTGTTTCAAAACGGCACGACTACGGCTGAGTTCGATCGTTTCTCTTCTTGTAACTTAGCCAATTGGAAATATGGGATGGTTTAGAGTTAGCCTACGAATGTAATTGGCATCGGTTCAAACTTTATGACTGATAGCAATATTGTTAAATTGGCATCGGTCGTATATTTACAACCTATGTCAATTATCGATAAAAACAATTGGCATCGGTTCCTAAGGTGCAACCGATGTCATTATCAATATAAACTACTATTGGCATCAGTCTTTTCTAGAACCGATGGCACTATGGCGATGCCAATTGCCTTAATTTTACTAGTATAGAGTTGTTTGTTGAGTGTACAAATATTGTTTGATTGATTCGAGACCTATCAAAATGGCGTCGTTGCCGGGGACGGTGTAATTTGTTTTAGTCTTTATTTGCTTTTAGTAGTAACCTTGTTTTGGCCTTAGGGAACCAAGTTCCTTAAGGTAGTACTAATCTTTCCTTTAGTGTTGTGTATTGCATACATAGAAGATCCAACCGGGGTAATCCATTATCGTTTGATCCGGAAATTAAAAGAACGTTGAGAAATATTAGAAAAGGAAGAATCGTTGAGAGAAGATCTACTTCCACAGCGGAGCAAACACGCTTTTTGTGTGATAGAGGTTTAGTTGACATCGGGATTGAGTTTGTTAATCCATTTGCAAGGGAGCCACAAAACAACCCACAACAAAATCCACTACACAACCTACAAAATCAACCAACCATGCCTAAATTTTCGTCACATTCCGTACCAACCGAAGATAGCCTACCAAATGGCACTCTTTGTAACACCCCCATATACCAAGGCCCCTTACCAGGGACTGCCCTAACATAGAAGGATGCTACCATCTCGGTTGCCGGAGGTAGTGAACATCAAAAGATAATAATAGAGGACAATTTATTAAAGTATGAAAAAGTTTAACAGATACATCGTCTCAAAACTGTCTCATACCAAACTGAAAGAAAACGATACAACTGTTCCAAAAACCAAACTGTAAAACAAACTATGTGGAAAAGCTATAACTGAAGATTTAGACTCGGCTGTGTCCCCTTCATCCTACTCCAGCATCATATCAACCTGCTAAACGGCTGCTCACCACCCTCAATGGATCACAGCAGGTCAAAGACAACAACAACGGGGTCAGTACTCATAAACAAACATAACTCAGCAGTATAGTATAATTATCAATAGCAGCGGAATACAACAATCATTTGCATACAAGCCCTACAACCAGGTACTCATCGCAACAAGTACCCTACAGCCAGTGACACAGCCTCATCACCTCAACCACTCATCACAACAAGTGAACCCATGTCATAAATGTGCACATCCTCCTTGTGATGAGAAGTCACAAGGAGCGAACAAGGGGCGTGGACCATCTCCCAAACATGGACTCACTCAACCGGGACCATTATATGATTATCAATATCATCATTCATGTCATGCAATCAATCATAAAATCAATCCCAGCAATTAATCAATACAACACCGTCACAATTAGGAAATACTGAGTAGGGAAACCCTACCTGCTAGCAAATCCGCAATCACAAGACTAACAAATCTAGAAAGGCTCCTCTAAGAAGTCTCCGCCTGTGAACACATAATATCATATAATCAACCAATATGTCCTAACACCATATTATTCCGATCTTATCAAATAACAACGTAAAACTATAAAGAAAGTAAATCTAAATATCACACTTACAACGATGATGAAGGCGAAAGGCGAAGATCCAGATTCTTCTTGTCTTAGGGTTGATTATGAGTGATTTAGGGTTTTTGTGAAAAGATTAGAAACGTAAAACTGTATCAGATGAAGTGTCGTTCTCTTTTATAATTATTAATCACTCTTAATCAAACCTAATCCGGTCCGCCTAACCCGACACTCGACTCGGCTGAGCTACAGTGACACTCGGCCGAGTACACGACACTCGGCTGAGCTGCTCTGTACTCGGTCGAGTACATACTCGGCAGAACATATCAAAACTGACCATAGAGTCTACTCGGTCGAGTAAGCTCCATTCGGCCGAGTTTCTCTGAACACATTTCGGGGTATTACACTCTTACACCCGCTCACTTGACGAGAAATTTCTATAGCCAAATCCGCTTTCATACAATTGGTAGAGAGGAGCCCATTTGGAGGCATGCTAAGAGAAGATCCACACCTTCATATGGAGACCTTTTGTGACTATTGTGAAGCCATATCTCAAACGGGTGTGACCAAAGATCAAATTCGATGGGTACTATTCTCATTCTCGTTGATTGGATCCGAAAAGCAATGGCTAAAGAGTTTGAACAAGACTACTCTTGGCATTGACTGTTGAAAGAAGCCTGCCTTAGCTTTTTACAAGAAATTTTACCCACCGAAGAAAACCAACATGCTTAGAGCTCAAATCACGGGATTCAAGCAACGAGATGAGGAATCACTATATGAGGCTTGAGAGCGTTTTAAGACCACTTGCCGGTCTTGTCCTCATCATGGTCTTAGTGAATGGTTTCTAGTTCAACAATTTTGGATTGCACTTTATGAAAATTCTGTAATACTATAGATTTCTGATTATAGATAATTCGGTCGAGTAGGTTGTACTCGACCGAGTGAGTTGGCGGGTGTTTTGAGGTATTCTAAAACGAGTTGGCGGACCGGATTGGGTTTGAGTAGGCTACTGTCTTAGGTGCACTCAAACGAGTATGTGAGACACTTGGTTGAGTATGTTTGTGTTGGAGGATGTGTCCTTGACAATAATGCGATCACAGTAATTTTAAATTACGCGTTCTAAATCTCATGATAAGAATACAAAATTGGGAAAGTTACTCCTAGTCAACTGATCGACATTTATCAGTAATGATTGGCTACCTAGAGTTTGACATTACTGTCATATGATGGAGTTTAGACCGGTTGATCCCTTTAAGGTCATATCTCAAGGGAATTCGATCTTAATTAATTATTTAATTAATCGTATGGGATACGGGTTAATTAATAACTTATTACAGGAATTGATTTTATGAGTGAGTTGACGGTTGATAAGTGCATAATTTGTATACTTTAACCCCTTTTGTTAGCTTCGTTTTGCATGTCTTTTTGCACGTATCATTAGTGTTTTGAGCTAATATTTGCTTGTCTAGTGTATTTTGTGTTTTGACATGTTTTGTAGGTGAACTTAGCAAAATGGGCTAAAATGACTACAAAATGAGCTAAAATGTTACACTGGAAGATAAAGGCTAAGAAGAGTATGGAGTATGGACTAGCATGGAGTTTTGTTGTGGATTGCATGGCTTGTTGATGGACCCAAATGCAACAAATACAAATGAGAAGTCAACAAAAGTCA
>JAGPOY010002059.1:0-15620 GCA_018983105.1 Silene uniflora | reverse complement strand
AGTATTTAGCAAAATCAAATAAAACCCATATAATCAATTTAACAAAAAACATAAATTAATAATTAATAAAAAATACTGGATGTTCAGAGAGGGGATGGGTAGTAATTTGGGGTTTTTTTGGAACGATAAATGCCGCAAAATTGGCAGTAATACCGACGGATGTCTTTGAAAATGGGTGTTTTTACCGTGTCTTGTGCTTCTATGGATGCCGCCATGGGAGATTTATGGTGAGTTTACAGTAGAGAGTCGAGTAGTGAAATGAGATTAGGGGTTTTAATTAGCGAAACTTGAAGAGATGGTGTTGATTTTTAATCAGCAGTCAAATGGTATGAATTGGAGAAGAAAGTACAAATAGAAGGTTAAAAAAAAAATGACCGGATCAGCAAGTAGCCCTTCACATATTCTAGTGAAAGAGAACATATGTAATAGTTTGTTATATTGGTAGTTAAATTAAAGTTTGGAGTATTTTGAGAAGTACCCCAATAGTTTGGAGTATTCTCATTAAATAATCCTTTAATTTATGCTCCAATGTAATTTGTATATAGCTTCTCATACCACAACATGTAGTCTAGAGCACGCATAGCATAACATTCATTCATGGCTCGTGATAGAACTTTGTATTGTGGTATTTTGTTCAGCCTATTATAATTAATAAGCGAAATGGTGTTTGCACTTTGTATTGTGGTATTTTGTTCAGCCTATTATAATTTGATAATAATTTAAATAATATGTTTTTTATTTGGTGCGACAATAATTTAAATATATTTGTCAAGAATAACTTGGATCGAGTTTCATATCATCAATTACATAAGTTTTGTAACCAAAAAAAAAAAAATTACATAAGTTTTGAATCATGTATTCAGATTTTGCATTTGTTTTTTCCAAATGCTGTTTTTTCATTCATACACCATGTATTACATAGTTATCATAATCCATTAATCCCGCTTTAATTTTACAATTATACGATTTTATTTGTGACTTATTATGAGCTCGTTTTCTTACAAAAGAATTAGTGACAAATGAAAATTTTAGGGTGTTAAAAAATCTGGGTCAGACCGATTGGACTAAAGTTTGTGAATCAAAGACCAAATAAGGGTAAAATGACATGAACCTTGGACCTGGCCATATTTATATCTGTCTGACTCGATTTGGGCAAATGAATGCAAGGACTGGACCGAGTTGGACCATATAGGCCAAATTATATGTATCTGATGGATTTAATTTTTATTAGGACTTTTAGGGTTTAGTTTGTTACTCCGTAGTAGATTGTGTTATATGTCAAAATAATAACAAAAAAAAAAAAGATTTTTCTACGTTGTACCCTTCTACTTTTTCCGACTTCTAAGTAATATCCTTCGCTTTTGAAAAATATCAGTGGTACTAAACTTAATGAAAACATCTTAAAAGACCCAAAATACTCTAATCTGCCTCTTTTAAATGTTTAATTTATACATTTTGTAGTAATTTCTTGGCAATAATTTGTCATGCCATTAACATAAACATCCGTTTGGACAATTGTAATTAAACATATTTTCTTTACAAAATGTAACTGTATCTTTAAGAGTGTAATTTTTAGTAGTTTGGGTACATTGAAAACATTTTAAAAAATTTAGAGATATCACTGATGTTCTCAAAAACGCAGGAATACCACGCAGAATTCCAAAAAAATACAGAAATACCACATAGAATAACCCAAAATAATATTAAAATTAGGAGAAATATTTGGTTCATCGTACTCGTTATATAAGTTTGGTCCACGATTCGGTTCGCGGTCCATAAAATTTGATTCAACAGCAATACAAACTAATCAATCAATCATCAATTATGAGTTAAATAAGGAATTGTGGGGCCAAAACCTTAAAGAAAATAATAAAATAGAAGTAAAAGAGTTTTGTGGGGCTTAGTGGGAGGAGAGAGGGATGAATAAAATAAGAGTAAAACTTACCAAAAAAGGAAACAGGGCAATTACTTGAATAATCCGTTTATGGAAAGTGGGGCAATTATAGTGAATAGGAAGGATATATATTAAATCCAGAAACCAAGAGAATTCAATGCAATTAAATAAATCTATACAAATTAATTATATTATATAGTTTTTAATCGCTAGCGCTGTGTGATAGACCTAAATAAGGGACTTCAATGTAAATATTATATAGTTTTGGTTAAAATTATAAATTTAGAGAATACTAGAATATGGCAGGTTTCATTAAAATAAACGGGCACCACTTATGGTATTAATTATTTAACATACACAAATATAATAATAAAATATTTTATATTTTGGAAACTGTTAAAAGGTAGGTAAATCAAGTAAGATTTTCAAAAAAATATAATATTTCATAATTTATTAGATTTGTAATTTAATTAGTATGGAGTAAATAATAATGATTGCTCTTGAATAACATTTTAATCTAACATTTCAGATTTATTTAAATATAATTCGAATACAACTGGATAATCAACTAATACGATAGTAATCATAGTAGTAAAAGTAATAATAATAGCAACGGGAGCAGTGAAAGTCATATTATTAGCAACGAGAGTAGTGAAATTAACAATATTAAGTGCGGGAGTAGTGAAAGAAAAAAAAATGACGGCGGGAGAAGTGAATAATAGTACTCACAACATATGTAATGGAAGTAATCGTAGAAACAACGGAGACAATATGAAAAATTAACTAACAATTCGATTTTAGGAAAATATTAATTTATTTAAATATATGAGTTTGACAAAACTAGCATGTTAACCGTAAAAAAGCAGGAGTAGTTAAAAAAACAGTAGTAACTGAACAAGTAGTGAACGTAATAGTATTAACATGGGATGTAGTAAAAGTAATAATATTAACAGTTGAAGTAGTGAGATGTCTCATAATTTGTTGATTAATTTTACTTCTTATCATGATTTCAAAATATAAATTTTAAATGTATGTGTTAATAACCAAATTTAGCGAATCTTATTTCATAGAAAATATAATTTAAATCTGAAAGTAACAGAAGTAACAACGGGAGTAGTGAAGTTATGAATATTTATGTACAAGTAGTGAAAATAACAATAATTAAGGCGAGAGTAGTGGAAGTAAAAGTAGTAATAACGAGTATAATAAAGGTAACACTGCTAAAACAAAAGAAAGTATATATGAACAATTAACTAAACAATCGATTTAAGTAAATATTAATAACGAGACTAGTGAATTTGACTTATAATTTATTGCATTGTAATTTTAATATATACCCTGTATCATAAAAAAATATTAATTATAAATTTATGAGTTATGCAATTTTATAGTAGTTTTAGTTAATTGAAAATAAATTTCAGTGCTAAATAAAGGTAGCCCGGGCGAAGCCGGGCATCCATACTAGTACTATATATTAAATCCAGAAACCAAGGGACTTCAATGTAATTAATTAAATTTATACAAATTAATTATAATATATAGTTTTAAATCAATAGCACTGTGCGATGGACCCGAACAAGGGACTTCAATGTAAATATTATATAGTTTTGGTTAAAAATATAAATTTAGAGAAGATTAGAATATGGCGAGTTTCCTTAAAATAAATGGGTCACTTATATGCTATTAATTAGTATAACATACACAAATATAATATAAGTATATAAATTATATTTTGGAAACTATTTAAAGATAAGTAAATCAATTCTTATTTCTAAAAAATATAATATTCCATAATTCATTTGATTTGTAATTTAATTAGTAAATAATAATTATTGCTCTTAAATAATATTCTAATACTCCATAATATTTCAGATTTATTTAAATATATAATTCTAATACAACTAGATAATCAACTACTATGATAGTAACCACCCAGGTGAGTAGTAAAAGCAACATTAATAGCAGCGGGAGTAGTGAAAGTTATACTAGCAACAACGGGGCAGTGAAATTAAGAATAATAAATGCGGCAGTAAAGAAAAAAATAATGACGCTGAGAGAAGCGAAAGTAATATTAGTCACAAGTAACACATGTAATGAAAATAACAGTAGGAACAACGGAAAGAGTATGAAAAATTAACTAACAATTCGATTTTAAGAAAATATTAATTTATTTAAATATATGAGTTTGACAAAACTAACGGGTTAATCGTAAAAATGGTATGAGTAGTTAAACAAACAACAGTAACCGAAGAAGTAGTGAATGTAATAGTATTAACAAGGGATGTAGTGAAAGTAATAATATTAACAGCGGGAGAGGTGAACGTGTCTCATAATTTGTTGATTAGTTTTGGCTCTCATCATAATTTCAAGATATAAATTGTAAATGTATGTGTTAACCAAATTTCAAGAATCATATTTTATAGAAAATAAAATTTAAATAGTAAATAAAGGTAGCCCGGGAGTAGCCGGACACCAAACCTAGTGTAGGTATATATTTGGATCAAGGATTGGACCAAAACGGCCGTTTTGGTCCGAACCAAATTACATGGAGCCGTTCGGTATTTTGTTTGAACCGCCGAATAAATGCCCGTAAAATGTTCTGCTAAAAAGAATGGGAGGCCCTGCTCCGCCCGAGCACCTCTATTAAGCATTAAAATTATCAATTTGTTATTAATGTATTTTTCGATGACATATCTTAAAATTATGATGAAATAAAGTATGAGATAAATTCACTACTCCCATCTCCCGCTATTAATATTTTACTTAAATAGATTGGTTAGCGTATTGTTACTTTTATTGCATTCGTGATTACTACTGTTATTTTCACTACTTCCACTGTAATTATTGTTACTTTCACTACTGTCGCATTAATATTGATAATTTCACTACCCTTGTTGTTACTTCTATTACTTTCACTACTCACGCAGTCACGCACGCTATACTCTTGTTGTTACTTCATTCTATTAGTTTCACTACTCACGCACGATGCCAATATTGTTACTTTGACTAATAACAGAATTATTTTAAATAGATTGGTTAGCTAATCGAGTGGTAATTATCATATTACTAGATCTAATGTTACTACAATTCTTTTCACTAATAACAGAATTACCTTTACGCATGCAATTTTAAGAGGCTTATATATTTATATAAATATATTACATATATGCATTAAATCAAATAGAAATAATTATGAAATATTATATATTTTTTTTTAAATCTAGCTTGATTTATTTACCTTTTAGTAGTTTCCAAAATATAATATACTTATTTTATATTTCTGTATAATTAACATCTTTATACTAATTAGTAATAGCATAAGTGAAACATGTTTATTTTAAGGAAAATTATCATATTTTGGTGTTCACTAAATTTATACTTCAACCAAACTATATCATATTTACAATGAAATCCCTTGATCAGGTATATCACACAGTACTCTCGACGTAAAACTATATAGAATAATTAATTTCTATAGATTTCTTTAATTAAATTGAAATTCCTTGATTTAATGATTGATGATTGCTTTGGAGAAAGGATCATATATTCATATTAGAGATATCCCTTGGTCTGAGTATTAGTTTGAGTTTAGTAAAGTTTGAGTTATACGAAGTATTGGTTATTGGTTATTTGCTTGTGTATGGGCCAGATGGCTATATACTACTTCCTCCATTCCAATGAATTCTATACATTTCACTTTTTGGGCACTATTCATAAGTCGAGTGAATCTTCGATACAACTTCTAATATATAGCATAAAAGATAGTCATGTGAGATCTTGTTTTAATTGTCTTACCGTGTACATTGTGAATATCCAATTTTTATAATTTTTATCAATATGTAACTAAAGATAATAACGAAAGAAAACGGGTATTGGCAAACGTGAATAAAGCAAATGTATAGAATTGATTGGAATGGAGGAAGTAGTTTTTATTTATGAAGTTTACTATTGTCGGAAAAAAAGATGGATGTATGTGTTGGATTGGTTTGCTTAATTCAGTGGTGGTCATTCGAATTCAGCTTAATTCTTTCAAGTTACGTCTGAACTCTTAATGCACTAACAGGAAATATTTTCTTTTTTCATTTAATTTTGTTGCGTAGATATGAACCCTATTGTAAATTGTTTAAAAGTATCAACCTTTTGATTTAAGTGGTGTGGTTTCGAACTTTGGTCGTCAAATTAACAACTAACAATCTTAAGCACGAAGGTTTACTCTAGAAATTAAAAGGAAATTTCCTCAGCCTTATTATCATAGATTGATTGATTTTAGCAAATTTTTGTAGCTTTGGGAAGATTTGATTTCTTAAATATTCTTTTCTGGACAACTTTTCCAAAGATTTGAGGATCAATTTTGGACTTGTGTACTCTCTTTCTTGATTCATTCAGGAGTTTTTTGGTCATTTATGCATTTTTGTTATAAGTTCTATTTTTTGATATTCTTCTTGAGCTGTGGTTCTTTTTTGGTTGAATAATTGAAGTTTCTGGCTTTCTTTATTCTTGCTGGGTTGTGGATTAGTTTCCCTGTATTTTGAAGTTAGCTGTTTCTTATCCGTCTTTTGCGGATTAGTTTCCTTGTTTTTTCTTTTTTTTTTTGGGCTTTTAAAGATTCCGATTTTCCTTCGAAAGTCTTCTTTTGCCCTTGGTTCTCTTGATAGATGGTAATTTGAAAGTCTTGTCTTTCTTTTACCGCTCACATCCGCGAGGATGTTATGGGTTGATTTCTATTAACCCAGTTTCCTTACCTTATCAAAAAAAAAAAAAAAAAATATATATATATGAACTCAAGTACCTCCTCTTTTAGACTGTTAAAAAAAAGTAGTTTTCATTATTATTCATGACGAAAACAAAATTACAAATTCTATTATAAAACTGCTCTATCTAACCACTTAAAAAGTGATTATTTTAAAACAAAATATACGAGACGAATATTTTATCCGTAATATAATAGACTAATAGCAAGATGATGAGAGTCATGAGACCTCTAAGTTAAGTAGAAGAGTACAAATACCAAAAAATAAGCTAAAAATATAGAGACTAGAGGAATAGTTGCTCTCAAATACTCATATGAATCATATGAACTCATCTTACTCTTATGCTTTGTTACTGTCTTTGATGTTTCTTCACATTCATTATCTTTGATCACGTCATATGCAGGCGGTAACTCTGGATCAATGGATCTGTTACAGTCTTCAATTTCTTCGGAACGAAATAGGTTTTGCGTCTTTGCTTCTTTATAGGCAGCAACTTCGGAAAAACTCAAACTCGAACTACTAGGAATAAAACCGACCTCTTCATCATCATCATCATCATCATCATCGACATATTCATCATATTTAACCTGACTGAAATCTAAGGGCCAATATAGATCAGACAAAGTATCCTCTTCGGCATTACTCTCTAAATCAGATTCCGCTGTCGAATCTAAGGACACTTGGATAGGGTCTAGTTCCGCTGAGATATGATCAGAATATCGGTTTTCATATTTACGATCTAATAAGTCGTCTTTCTCATCATCCGACAATGCTTGTGGCCGACTTAAGCAAAATGCGTGCTGTATATTTTTTTGCATATTGTGACTCTTGCGCTTTAGGACGACTAGCGGTGAACGTGTACTATTATGCCCCGCGTGTTTATCAAGCCCTTTAGACACTTTACGTGTCGATTTACCCTTTGTATTCTTGAAAGGCTTCCAATCACCAGAACCCATAAGCTGAAGTTTGCTCATCTTATGAAGATTTCCTTCCATTATACTGTGATTTCAGAAAATCAAGACTCGAAACTCGCGTGTGTGGCCGGAGGTTTAGGGTGTGAAATTTGATGAATCGTCTGTTAAGTAAAGTATTCAGCTCTCAATAATCATAAACTTGAATTAAAAAATAAAGCAAACAAGACCCTTATTTATATACTAGAAAAATTTGGAGAG
The DNA here is from genome assembly GCA_018983105.1 of Silene uniflora. Lineage (NCBI taxonomy): Eukaryota > Viridiplantae > Streptophyta > Magnoliopsida > Caryophyllales > Caryophyllaceae > Silene > Silene uniflora. Next base: position 7,803 of record JAGPOY010002059.1, on the reverse strand, counting down.
ACTAAAACTCCTATTCTAAGTAGGAGAGTATAAACAAATTCCTAAAACATTTGGTTGTAAACTTTCCTTAAAATTAGGGGTGAAATCATGTACTCCGATATTGCAAGAAACTAGGAAAAAAAATCATGGATATTCACAACCAGACACCCGGTAGGATTTACTGGAAACGGAAATCCGGAATTGGAAACGATGTATTAATTGACCGATAGTAGTATTCTATCCATCCTAGATTTATTCCTGACTTTAACCACTCTATTAGGGAGTTAGTCATCTTCGGCCGCACAAGTCTAAGTAGCGTAAATAAATCAAAAACAAACTGACCAGGAAACACTCCAGGCACGGCGTTCTCTCTTAACCATGTTGCCATGCAGTATCTGTAAGGCCAAGATCAAGGAGTAAAGAGTAAAGACGAGTGTTTAGCATTAAGCAATTCACATCTATTAATCACGCCAAGTCTCTTGAAGGACATCAACCGCAATTAAACAGTTACCTGATTCATGTTAAATTTATCTAAGAAATACACCCAAATCCCGACAAATGACAACAGCTGATGCTAAGCGTTTTCCTTATTCATGTTAAACAATTCACTTTCCTTGATCACTTAGTATACTAGACATGAAGCATCAGCCCTTCAAATAATATTGATCGTAATAGAATGGTAACGGTCCTTTGAAGGCTACTTCCGGGAAAAAAATCAGGCCATATGTTTCATTCGGCTAGGTCCCTCTGTAAGCATTTATTTATTATCACAGAGATTTGAATCCAGAATTTAGAGTACACTTTTATTCACATAGATAGATGAGATGATGCTAGAAAGGAAGCTTTAAGGCAGGCAATTAAGAATAGCACACGTCAGTGCAAGAAAGGTGGAGAAGAAGAATGTTTGGCATTAGCTTAGAGAACCTTACTTTAGCTGCTGGTTGAGGAGTATCTGATTCTTAGTAAGCAGAACACCTATATTCCATCTAGTATCACGGAAGAAGAAGCTTCCTTGGGATTTGTGCTCAAAAGTGCAGGTGGGTTCAGGTCCACTTGAGCTGAGAATGAAAGTTCCACAATTGTCAAAAAAAAAAATAATAAAAACTCCATGCCGGCCTATGATACTCGGACTCAGCTGCAAGTGTTGCATACGACTAGGGTGGAACGAATTTCGTGTTCATGGCCTTACGCGAAATGTGCAAGTGTAATCATGACACAGAGAAAAAGTGAATAGAATATCTGAGGCAAATACGAATATGAAGTCTAACATTTGAAAAATCATTTTGGAAGAGTTTAAATGAAGATAAGGTAAACAGGCATCTGTGCAAAATGTTAGACATCACAACAACATTACCCAGCGCCTCAATGGCTCCCACAAATTCCGGGGTGAGGGGGATACGTAGCTATCCTTGTGTTAGCAACACAAAGAAATTGTTTCCAAATGACCTGAGATGAAAATTACGTCGAGAACTGCATCGAAAGACCACTACTTCTAAGACATGGCCTGATAAAATCTCAAGAGCAAAGATATTAATCCTATGAAAATTACGTCGAGAACTGCATCGAAAGACCACTCCTTCTAAGACATGGCCTGATAAAATCCCAAGAGCAAAGATATTAATCCTATGTTAAGAAGGGATTTGAAAAAGGTCATAAAAGAATAATGAGACATATCTAGCACAAGATAAAGGAGATGCCTTTTGCACTTAAAAAACACCTTTATTCAAAATGTTTTAAGGCTCCTTTTTGTAAAAAAGGGAGGGGCTTACTCATGGCCCTGAGATATTGAGGTGGAATCATATGCTTACTACAGGAGTACAACAGGGCATTTAAGCCATTTCCCCTTTGGTTATTATGTCCTTGATTCCCTACCTTCAAGTTTTATCTTCAACCCACCTAAATTTATTCTACTTCGTACAATGTAAGCTTAAAAACGACACGAGTCATAAGATTTTCTGTAGGAATCGAGTATACAAATCCTACAGTCGACAACCTGGTACTAAATATCGGCGAATGCACAATGTATAAGCTGATTTAATATAAGTTTTTCAGCTTATAATGCAAAGAGATAGCGACAAGGGCAATTTTGATGCTGAAGCGGGTTTGAACTCAAGTCATGAGTATCACCGCGCATGACTTTACGACCATTATTTAACTGACAAGACGTACTGTGACGAAAATGATCAGTGTTAGGCCAATAAACAGCGTCAGTCGCATAATAATATAGTACCGTGAGTTAATAACACGGCGATAGTGATTAGAAGCATATAATAAAAACATAAACCGACTAAATTAGACAAGAAACAGCTTTGTACAAGAGAAATGATAATCAATAATCAAGGTAAGGAAGCAGATTACAAAACCAAAAAGGAAGGAAGCTGATTAAAGTCAGATTAAATCTACTGTATGTAAACCAAACAAAACCTTCTAAACAAGAATAGAATCTCATCTCCACCATCTCAGATTAACCCAATAAAACAAACACATAAACAAAACATTCTCGCAAACCTGAACACAATTCACACACTTCAATCCCACAACACGGAACCCGAAAACCCGAAAACAGGAAATCAAACACACACTCACGGTCACCCAACAAACACTAGTTCCATATTAACAGTTCAGCACTACATAAATAACACCAACATCATCAATTAAAAAAAGGACATTATATATTACCTTCCGCTATCAACGGTCATTTTGTCCAGCTAAAAGGTGAAACAAAAGTCTTCATTTCTCTTTTCAATGAGGGTTTCAAAGTAAAGGTATGAACCCATCATCTCCACCTCGTCAACCGGAGCAGCAGGGTGGACCGGGGGAGCAAAGGCCGGTTAGGAAATTATTAGTCGAGGTTGTCGATGCACGAGACTTGCTCCCGAAAGACGGGCAAGGGAGTTCCAGCCCGTATGTGGTGGTGGACTTTGATGGGCAGAGGAAACGGACTTCTACCAAGTATCGGGACCTTAACCCGACTTGGAATGAGGCTTTGGAGTTTATTGTTTCTGACCCGAATACAATGGACTATGAGGAGCTTCATGTTGAGGTGTTACATGATAAGCGAATGTCGCCGTCTGGGGCGGCGAGGAAGAATCATTTTTTGGGGAGGGTGAAGATTTGTGGGTCACAGTTTAGTAGGAGAGGTGAGGAGGGGTTGGTGTACTTCCCATTGGAGAAGAAGAGTGTGTTTAGTTGGATTAAAGGAGAGCTTGGGTTGCGAATTTGTTACTGGGATGATGTTATGGTTATGGATGGATATCCGCAGGGTGGAGGTGACTGTGGCGGAGGCGGTGGTCCTCCGCCACAGGAAATGATGCAGGCTCCTCCAGAGCAGAGACAAGACGACGAAGGGCGGGCTGCTATGGAACAACAACAACAACAACAACAACAGCAGCAGCAGCAGCAACAGCAGCCATACCAGCCAATGCCAATGCCAACTGATGTGGCAATGGAGACAGCTTGTGGTCAATATCCGCCACCGCCACACCAACAGCAACAACAACCGCCTATGGTCATCATCGAGGAAGCTCCAGGGCAACCGCCCATGCAAGGAGGCCCACCACCAATGGCGACGACAGAAACCGTCATTCACCACCAGAATTATCCCCCACAAACTCACCCGCCAGACCAACATCACCAGCAGTATCCTCCACAACCTCACCCGTCAGACCAACACCAACACCACCACCACAGCCATCCTCCACCACCAGAGGCACGTGACTTCTACGCGCCACCACCAGAAATGATCAGGCGCATGGGAAACGGAGAAAGAGTAAGAATGCGAAGAAAATTACCCAATGAATTCTCCCCAAAGGTAATCAACATTAAACACCCACCAGAAACCGAGAAAATATCGGCTTTCGACCTCGTCGAACCGATGCAATACCTCTACATCCGAATCGTGAAGGCGCGTGGTATCACCCCTCACGAAACCTCCTATGTTAAAATCCGTAACTCCAACCACCTCGTCCGGTCCAAACCGGCTACGCACCGGCCGAATGAACCGCCGGATAATCCAGAATGGAACCAAACCTTCGCTCTATCTCACGCTAAACAAGAATCATCAACCTCCCCCGTCGCCGGAACCCTAGAACTCTCAATTTGGGAAATTCCGACGGAACGATTTCTCGGCGGCGTATGTTTCGATCTCTCCGACGTACCTGTCCGCGATCCGCCGGATAGTCCGCTAGCTCCGCAGTGGTATCACCTCGAAAGCGGCGCCGGCGCTGGCGAAGTTTCAGGCGACATTCAGTTAGCCGTTTGGATTGGAACACAAGCCGACGACGCGTTCCCGGAAGCGTGGTGTTCTGACGCGCCGGCGAGTGTAGTTCACGCGCGAGCGAAGGTTTATCAATCGCCGAAGTTGTGGTACTTGAGAGTATCAGTGATTGAAGCGCAGGATCTTCAAATTCCGGCGAATCTTCCGCCATTGACGGCGCCTGATTTACGAGTTAAGGTTCAATTAGGGTTTCAGTCCGTCAGGACACGGCGGGGTACGATGAACACGCATAGCGCCGCGGTGTGTTGGAATGAGGATTTGATTATGATTGCAGGGGAGCCATTGGAGGATCAGTTGATTTTGTTGGTGGAGGATAGGACTGTCAAGGATCCGATGCTTCTCGGACACGTTGTCGTTCCTGTGGCGTCGATAGAGCAGCGAGTCGATGAGCGACACGTTAATTCTAAGTGGATCGCTTTGGATACTGGTGGGGGGCCTTACTGCGGTAGGATTCACCTTAGGTTGTGCTTGGAGGGTGGGTATCATGTGCTCGACGAGGCGGCTCATGTTTGTAGCGATTATCGGCCTACTGCTAAGCAGTTGTGGAAGCCTCCTATTGGGATATTGGAGCTTGGTATCCTTGGCGCTCGTGGCCTTCTTCCAATGAAGACCAAGGGCGGAGGGAAAGGGTCGACAGACGCTTATTGCGTTGCTAAATACGGGAAGAAATGGGTTCGGACAAGAACGATTACTGATTGTTTTGATCCGCGATGGAATGAGCAGTATACTTGGCAGGTTTACGACCCCTGTACCGTGTTAACTATTGGGGTGTTTGATAATTGGAGGTTGTTTGCTGAGCCCGGGGAGGAGAGACCGGACTTTCGAATTGGTAAGGTTCGTGTTCGGGTGTCGACATTGGAGAGTAACAAGGTATACACTAATTCATATCCTCTTTTAGTTTTGCTTCGGTCGGGTTTGAAAAAGATGGGTGAGATTGAGTTGGCTGTCCGATTTGTATGTCCGTCGTTGTTACCCGATACATGTGCTATATATGGGCAGCCGATGCTTCCGCGAATGCATTATCTTCGCCCGCTTGGGGTGGCTCAACAAGAGGCTTTGCGCGGAGCAGCCACTAAGATGGTAGCAGCATGGCTAGCCCGGTCCGAGCCTCCTTTAGGACCAGAAGTAGTGCGGTATATGTTGGACGCTGATTCACATGCTTGGAGCATGAGAAAGAGCAAAGCGAATTGGTTTCGAATTGTCGCGGTTTTAGCTTGGGCAATCGGGTTAGCTAAGTGGATTGATGAGATTAGAAGATGGAGAACTCCATTAACCACAATTCTAGTACACATTCTTTATTTGGTTCTTGTTTGGTATCCGGATTTGATAGTTCCAACGGGTTTTCTCTACGTCTTTCTAATCGGAATATGGTATTACCGATTTAGACCAAAGATACCCGCCGGCATGGATACTCGGTTATCACAAGCCGAGGCAGTTGATCCTGACGACCTAGACGAAGAATTTGACACAATTCCAAGCTCACAACCATCCGATCTAGTTAGAATCCGATATGACCGCTTGCGAATCTTGGCAGCACGGGTGCAAACAGTTTTAGGGGACCTGGCAACTCAAGGGGAGAGGGCCCAAGCATTAGTAAGCTGGAGGGATCCAAGGGCCACAAAGCTTTTCATTGGGGTATGTCTAATGGTAACTATTATTCTTTACGCAGTTCCTCCGAAAATGGTTGCAGTTGCGCTTGGGTTCTATTTTTTGAGGCATCCTATGTTTAGGGAACGTATGCCTCCGACTAGTTTGAACTTCTTTAGACGACTTCCTAGCTTGTCCGATCGATTAATTTAGGAGTGGCGTTATCACTTCCCTTAATTTAGGCTCTAATTTAGTAACGATTTGTCGATTTATTCCGATTTTTCGGCCATTAGTAGTTTTGAATATGGACACTAGTTCAGTCTTGTGAGATCAATGTCCCTGTAAAACTAGAGCAATCAGTGTCAGTAGAATTGATTGCCTGACAGTAAGATTGAAATAAGGTGAAAATGTGGTGGGGCAAAAGGAAGACTAATTTTTGTAAGACAGATTTTGGAGCCAAAGGAGATTGGTGTAGTATACAGTCTTGTACTCTTGTCCCCATAAAGTACATTGTAAATTATTGAATGTAATTCCATTTTCTAACATTTTTCCCAACTAATGAACGGATTAATTTCTATTGTGTTAGACAGCTCGGAAGTATTTTTGCATTACAAATCGATAATGACTATTCAATAAATAAGGATTAAGGAATAGCGAAATGTACTCGGTAACTATTCTGTTGATACTCGATATCAAAATCAAAATGTTGAAACATGTTATTCACATAATCACATTACATATTGTCTTCTACTCTTCTCAATGTTTATCATTTGATTTTAGTAAGGATTCAATTATGATTTTAAGACAGCAAACGTAATTATGTCATTATGTGAGTACATACACACGAGTTCTCCACATTCATAAATCATACTAACATCAAATAAAGGCCCATACTGAAACTTGGAAGAAACCCATGAACTTGCCTTATCAATTCCAACAAGAACTGGCCCATATCAATATGGAGTAGCAACTTCATGTTTGTCTCACAATGTTTCTCCTAACACCTACGTTCCTCCGTCTCAGTCATTTACTTACCTTTATTTTGTTCCTCCGTCTCAGTCATTTACTTACCTTTATTTTGGGATAAAAATTAAGTAAAGAAGAGGGGGCTAGACTTGCAAATGTCAGTTTGGGCCTTCAATTTCAGCTTTGCAAGAGTTTGGGTCATATCGGGTCGAATTATATTGAATCATGTTAATTCGGGTTCGGGTTTATCTCGGATCTTGAGTTTGGGTGTTGGGTCGAGTATGAGTATGGTTATTCGGGTCAGGACATTTGGGCAGGGTCAATAGTGCCATGTCTAGATGGGACCATTTGTGGTCGTCGTTAATGGATAACAAGTTGATAATAGTGCGATTGGAAGATCAAATATTACATATAAGAAACCTTTCAGTATTTTTTTTTTTTTTTTTTTGGTGACAAATCTTTTCAAGTTAAAAAGGCAAACAGATGAATTTGTTAGACCTCTCAAATATGAAATTCTCTATATATAATTTGTACTATCAACTCTCTACATCTCATTTTGAAGTATGGATTTCGAATAGGGTTAATTCACATGAATAATCCAACCTATACCTTCCCTTCTCATATTAATCCAAACTATTGTTTAACTCAGAATAATCTCAACTATGACCTCATTTATCTTGTATTAAACTTATGCAATTTTTGACCTGCAACAACCGGGAACGTAACAGGTGAAGGGATTGTGGGCCCCTTCTTCATCTTCATCTTCTTCCTACTTCTATTCTTCTTTGTTCTATTCTTAACACCAAAATCTGCATTCCTCCTATACTGCCAACACCGTCACACACTTCCTCGCCTGGCGGCCCTCCTTTTCTTTAATAATAACAGCACCATTTGTGTCAATTTTGACAAATAAAGTAACCATTTCTTTTAATAATAACAGCACCATCATTCACTCAGATGAACTCTAATATGCCATTTCTTTTAACACCCAGAAA
>JAGPOY010002057.1:0-15626 GCA_018983105.1 Silene uniflora | reverse complement strand
CCATTTCCCATCAACCTTAATTTTCACAAACCCTAATTTTATCTTCCCCAATTTAATTTAGGTATATGTAATTTGATACAAACAAATTATTGTGTAACTAGAAATTAAAATTAGGAATTATTACTTGATTAATATGAGAAATAAGATTTGAGTTTGATTAATTTGATGAGTCTTTGGTTAATTTTCCAGAGGGAAAGAGAGAGAAAGAATTTGGTTTTCTCTCTAATCAAGGGTAAGACACGGAAAACTTATGGAAAAAAGTACATGAATAAGTAAAACTTGTACATGAATGAGCAACTACGTAATTATATGGCGCACACTTAGCTCATGTCGAGCTTACGTAGTAGATTGGTAAACTTGTGACCAAGGTCGATTGAGTTACCACTTGCTACGAACAATATAATGCCGTACGTTTTGATTCTTTATTGTTGAAGTAAAGCTTTTGGGCTTTAATTTATATCCCACGGAAAAAAAAAACACATATAAAGCTACAAGACAATTACTTTTAACAGAACATATAGGACTGTAATAACTAATAAGATAAAGATTAACATATGCATTGTCTTAGACAAAAAGAAAAATTGTGAATGAAGTTTGGATGACCAACCTACATAGTGGATACCAAATAATATAAATAATCCAAATAATATAAACTTAAAATTAATTCGCATCTTTATGTGTTCATAATCATCACTTATATATCTCTCTATACTATATATTACTCCCTCCTATTCACTATAATTGCAACACTTTACAGAAACGGATTATTCAAGTAATTGCAACGTTTCCTTTTTTGGCAACTTTTACTCTTATTTTATCCATCCCTCTCTCCTCTCACCAAACCCCACACAACTCTTTTACTCCTATTTTATTACTTTCTTTAATGTTTTGACCCCACAATTCTTTATTTAACTCATAATAATTCATCTCTCTCTCCTATCACCAACCCCACACAACTCTATTACTCTTATTTTAATAATTTTCCTTAAATATTGTGCCCAACCCAAATGTTGCGATTATAGTGAATGGGAGGGAGTAATAAGTTGCAATAATAACAACTTAACAAGATCAGTTGGTCTTGTTAATAAGACGTAATTCTGTAACCATCTTACAACCAAATGTGACATATGACGGTCTGAAACTTCAATCGAAAAGTGGTCATCTGAAACGAAAATTTGCGTAACAAAATATATGCATCACATGAAGTTTTTGTTTGAAATTTTTCAAAAGTCACAAGAAGTTAATTTCAACCAACTACAATTTGTTGGCGACTTTTCAATTAATCAAATACATAGTATAATACTACAAATTTCACAACAAAGGCTCAAGCTCAAACTGTTTGGTGAAATTAATAAACGATGAAAATCAATTTGGTAGAGATTCGTTTTCACCTAGTATTGAAAGTGACTTATCAAGTTATCAAACCAATCTTCCTTAAAATGTGTGAAGACCACAATCTCATTCTTGTCCATGAAAACTGAAAACGGCTATACAAAAACTGAATTATCTCGCAACTTTGGCAAATGGCTCCACGAATTAGTACTAGAATCCCCAAATGACTTAGGCCATGTTCTTTTGAACTGGACCCGTGTGAATTGAACTGAACTGAAATAAAAGTTGATTTATGAAAAGAAAAGCTGAATTGAATTGGCTGAAGGTGAACTGAACTGAAATAAGCTGAAATTAAATCGAAAAAACAGGGTTTTAGAGTCTTTAATAAACTTGGATTAAAATTGTTAAATGCTTGGAAAAAAAGTTAATTTTTTTTTTCATAGTAAACAAAGTCGTTGAGTTATTCGATAACTATACCCCACAGGCCACAGTCCCACACCCATATTCATGCTATATTGAATTATTGATCACACAAATATAACTATACATCTAGTTGTATATGAGCATGGTACAACTAAGGTATAAGAATCCGAGCTTATATGTTTTTTTTCTAAATTAATGCAAAGTTCATATTTTTAATGTGTAAATGGATGAGATCAGATAATTTATAATAAAGCTCATATTTTTTAACATAAAGCCTGAATACTTTATTATAAAGCTGAGATTCTACACCGTACAACTGGTTGTATAGTCCATGAATTGGATCACAGATTCTCTCCATTACTTTCTTCTCTCCATTACCTTCCATTATCTCTCAACGGCCCGAATTTTGTTTCGAAACGTTCCAACAATCAAGTGTTTTAATGAGGTGAAGAGAGTATAATAATTTTATAATGATGTATTAGGAGTAATAGACCATCTATTACTTTTGAGGTAATAGAGAGGATCTTAACTCCATAAATTGTAATTTTTTTTTGGATTATTTCACGGGAATAATCCATCTTATTGCTCTCCCACCTGTATTAATCCATCTTTTACATTATCTCACAATAATCCAACCTATTACACGACTTTCCTAGAATGCACTTACCGACTTAAGTGACCTTCTAATTCCGGTTTCTTTTTTTTTTAATACTTATTTGGCTTCTTTTCTTCTTCTTCTTCTTCTTCTCTTCTTCTTCTTCTTCTCCGTTTCTTTTTCTCCTTCATTCATTTGGCTCCTCTTTCTTCCTCCATTACTGCAAAATTCATCATATTTTCTTCTCCCTTCAAACATTAGTCCGTATTTAGATCAACATTTACTTATCCTCTTCACCCCTTCAACTTCTCCATCATTGACCCTCAAACACCAAAAAAATCACCACCATCAACCTGCTACTACTACTACTACTGCCACCACAGACTATCACCAACACCAACACCAAAACCACCAACAACATCATCACGCAAATTAGCTAGACAAAATTATCATCCCTAACTTAATTTCATCAAATTCAAATCAATCGCCCCCAAAGCAACCCTAAAATCCCTAAATTCAAATTCACATGCAATTAACGAAAAAATCCAGAATAAGTACTTAAGAATAACCTGAAATTCAACAAATTCAGAGAAATAGAAGAATCAAATGCGGGATTGAGCTTTTCATATCGCATAAACAACACCCGACTTTGAATAAGACAAATTTCTGGGTTTTTCAATTGAAGATGGTGAAGAGAAACAGGTGAGTTTAAGTGACGATGATGATGATACTGGAGGCTGACACCATGTTTGGGAATTGGCTTGGATTTTTAGTATTGATAATGATTATGGCTTGTGAGTTGTAACTGAAAATTAAGGCCATTGATTTTTGGATTGATTTTTGAGTTTTACGTTTGTGTTGGTGGAGTAAATTAAATGGTTGATGAAGGGTGAAGGTAGTTGAGTGGTGGTGGGTGGTGGTGGGTGGTGGACCGGTGACGGTGATTGGTGATGAATGAGATGTGAGAGAGAAAGACAAGGACTGGTAACCTTTTGGTGTAATTAGAATAAAGGTTTAACTGTTTAACAAGTAGCCCTTCACCTTAGGGCATAATGGGAAGGTCGTGTAATAGGTAGGATTATTGTGAGATAATGTAAAGGATGGATTAATACAGGTGGGAGAGCAATATGATGGATTATTCCCGTGAAATAATCCTTTTTTTTTTGGTACAAGCCATGAATTGTATTGATCACACAAAATCCATTTTTGATAATTACATTACGATAACTTTAATCCTTCTAACCTTTCTTTTTTTTTATTATTTTTTCATTCAACATAAAACTTATCACAATTTTTGTTTAAGATAGACATATTTTAGAAAAACCCGAAAGGAATCATATCCGATCATTTTTATTTTTATACTTAAAGTAAAAATAGCCGTATCAGACACCACGAACCGCAAATCTATAAGTGGGAAAATTTACAGGAGAAACTCTCGGAAGAACTAACAAAGATTCTGATTGACTTGTTGTAATTAAATTACAGTTAGTACGACAAATCCTGTGACACTCACTCCCTAAATCCTTACATCTGTTGCCAATAAATTAATCTAATTCCACCTCTTTGAACCTCTTTAAAAGCCAACAAAAAAACCAACTTTGCTTTCAACATCAACATACTACAGAAAAAAGTACACAACTTTTTCATATACTGTGATGAACTGAATGTAACAAGGTTGAAGATTCAGTAAAAATGGCGGGAAATGACTGGATTAATAGTTATTTAGAGGCAATTCTTGATGTGGGTCCTGGTATTGATGATGCTAAATCATCTCTTTTGCTTAGAGAACGAGGCAGGTTTAGTCCTACTCGTTATTTTGTTGAAGAAGTTGTTTCTGGGTTTGATGAATCTGATCTTTATCGCTCTTGGGTTAAGGTAATTATATGATTTTATTCATTTAATAATGTATGATTGATTTCAGAATTAGTTATTAATTGCTTTGTTCTTAGATTTTGTGGTGCAATTGTGCAAAGTTACTTGCTTGATTGAGTTCTTGAGTGTATTGTACAGTTCTCGACGCGATTTTCATCTTGGGTATTTTGGAAACTGCCTCTTTGTATTGCTAACACAGTTATACCGCAATTTGCGGGAGTCGTTGAGGCCCTGGGGTAATGTTGTTGTTGGTTAATGCTTTATTTTATTGTTATTAGGTTAGTTTGTTCTCAAATTTTGTGGTGGAAAGTTAGTTGCTTGATTGGGTTTTTGCTTGATTTGGGTTTTGATTGTTACATTTTAGTCATTTTGTAATGTAATGAAAAGTTTATTGCTTGACTAAGTAAATCTGTTTAATTGTTTGCTTTACCTAAATAGAAAGGTAAACAATTGACCGAGACACACAAAATGGAATAGGTAAACAAATGAACTAGAGGGAGTACAATAGTACATGCTTGGTTGAGTTTTAGCTGTTGCCTTCTAATTGTGGTGATTTTGTAGTAAAGTTTTGAATTTTATTAGGTAATGGTTTGGTTAATAATGTTTTAGGCACAAGCGACGAGGAGCCCGCAAGAGAGGAATACAAGGCTGGAGAATATGTGTTGGAGGATATGGAATCTGGCTCGTCAAAAGAAGCAGGTGCCTTGCATATTCTCTGCACTTTGTCTTTTGGGATGTACTTGAATCCCTTAAAAGTACTGAACTTTGGAAGATTATCAGATTATCTGTTACTTTGGGTTGCTTTCTAGTAGTGATCCCATAGTCGTCGAGGTTTTGATAGGTTATGATGTAGTCGGTCTTCCCAGGTTGCCTAATTCATTATAAATGCGTAATATCTGATACTCGATGTGCTCGTAATAGAGTATCCCATATATTGAGTTTTAGCAACACCGTGATATGAATACACTCGGTCTTACTCCTGACAAATTGTGGCATGTGGAGAGGTTTTTTATGCAAACAGCTGCCAATAAAAAAATGATTAAAGAAAGAAAGAAGTTGATTAATTTAAAAAGGTTGTTCTAATTATAGCTGGATAACTTGCCAATAATGATTTGTTGATTGCTCAGTTTTGATGGTAGCATTTGATGCTGGTTTTTGGTTGGTCTACGTGTGTCTTGATGGATTTTTGTTTGTGGGGGGCATATTCTTTAATCTTGGTTCATTGCTTTTTCTTTCCCCTGATATTATACTAAATTGCTGTTCGAAAGCGAAATAGTCTCAAAGGCCTAAATCTTTAATCACTATGATAACTGCAGGAATAAGAAAATGAATTAAAAGGTGTTACACTGATGGTGACTAATCTTGTTTTATTTATTTTTTCATTACTATACTGTTGGTTCAATTTGACACTTTTTTTTTCTTTTTCAATTAAATAGAGATGAACTTTCATAGTCGTTGAGGTTTGGGGAGGTTTAAGATGTAGCCGGTCTTCCCACAGTTGCCTATTTTTTTTTGTAAATGCATAAGATATGATACTCGACTTGCTCGTGACAGATTAACTGGTTGTGAGATATAATACATTCAAACTGATTCACAATCCCCTAACTGGTTCAGCGAATTAGGTAACTCGGTCTTACTCCTGAAAAATTGCGACATGTGGAGAGATTGGTTATGCAAGACCTGTCGGTAAAAATATACACCGTATTAAAAAAAAGTTGAATAATGAAGGGTTGTTCTAATTATAATCTGATTATTCGTCAATTTGGCTCTTTTGGTCGCTCAGTTCTGATGGTATTATTTGATGCAGATTTTGGGGTGGTCTGTTTATGTTGTAACGAATTTTTGTTTGTGGGGAATATTCTCGGTTCATTGCTTTTTTTTTCCCGATATATTATACTAAAGTGCTGTCTGACAGTGCAATAGACTCAAAGGTATATAGATCTTTAATCTTCACAATGATAACTTCAGGAATAAGAGAATCACTTAAAAGGTGTTGACACTAATGGTGATTGATTGGACTGTTTTGCCTTCTTAGAATCAGTGTTCGGTCATGCAAAGCTGTTAATTTTTGTACTTCACTAATATTACGATTAGTTCAGTTTGACTCTTTTTCTAAGTCTAGTGCAGATCACTTTCAATGGATTTTTTTCTTTACCCTGTGTGCATGTTTTACTTGACATATATGTCTATACTTTCTGGCTTGATTTACAGCTTGAGAATGAAGAAGCCCATAGAAAGGCAAAGCGTCGTATGGAGCGAGAGAGGGGTCGCCGAGAAGCAACGGCTGATATGTCAGAAGATTTTTCGGAGGGAGAGAAGGGTGATACCGCGCCTGACCGTTCAGCTCATGGTGATAGCAACCGTAGTAGGTTGCCAAGAATAAGTTCAGTTGAAACCATGGAGGCATGGGCTAGTCAGCAAAGGGGGAAGAAGCTGTACCTTGTACTGATTAGGTATGTGGATGGCCTAATTATATAAATGTAGTGACACTTCTATGTGAGATGTATATTTCTTACTACTCATTACTCGTAGTTTTTCTGATTGATACTCTATAAAAGGTACTCATAACAATGCTTCTTTTGTCCTGGTTAATAAGATGTGGGTGCAAATCTAAAATGATGAGATATGTGGTCGTAAACCATGGTGTCTACAAATAACATGCAGAAAAAGTAAACGAGAAAGTTTATTCATGGACAAAGGAGTTTATTTTATATTGCTTGTTTGGTGATACACTGATTAATCATATACCTGCAGTCTCCATGGTCTCATTCGAGGTGAAAATATGGAACTTGGTCGTGATTCTGACACCGGTGGTCAGGTAATTTCTGAATTAGTGAGTTTGCCTTAGGATAAACAGGTTTTAGTGACATACTTTAATCACATATTTCGTTCACAGGTCAAATATGTGGTTGAGCTGGCAAGGGCTCTTGGCTCAATGCCTGGAGTATACCGAGTTGATCTGCTTACAAGGCAAGTTTCAGCTCCTGATGTGGATTGGAGTTACGGTGAACCCACCGAAATGCTCAATCCAATTCACACTGAGGATTTTAATGATGACGATAATGACGGGGAGATGGGAGAGAGCAGTGGTGCTTATATTGTTCGAATACCATTTGGACCAAGGGATAAGTACGTCCCAAAAGAAGAGCTCTGGCCATATATTTCAGAATTTGTCGATGGTGCTTTAAACCATGTTGTCCAAATGTCCAAAGTCCTTGGTGAACAGATTGGTAGTGGGGAACCCATTTGGCCGGTTGCCATTCATGGTCATTATGCCGATGCTGGTGATTCGGCTGCGCTTCTGTCTGGTGCTCTAAATGTTCCAATGCTTTTTACTGGACACTCTCTTGGTAGAGACAAGTTACAGCAACTCCTCAAACAGGGTCGAATGTCTAAAGAAGATATAAATAGCACATATAAAATCATGCGTAGGATTGAAGCTGAAGAGCTATCACTCGATGCATCTGAAATAGTAATCACTAGTACAAGGCAAGAAATTGAGGAGCAGTGGGGATTGTATGATGGATTTGATACCCTTCTAGAACGTAAATTGCGTGCAAGGATCAAGCGTGGTGTAAGCTGTTATGGAAGATTTATGCCTCGCATGGTGGTATGTCAATCTGAACTGTTGATCAGTTAGAATCCAATAAGTTCCTGGAAACTGCAAGTGTCTATTGACTTAGTGGTTGCTAACTTATCTTAATTGATCGTGATTTGCTTCCTCTCGAAAATGTTTTCTTAGGTGTCCCTCTTGTCCTGAAAAATGGAATCTTTAGCTGAGTACCTTATAGATTCGTCTTGATAACAATGCATTTTAGCCAGCTGCAATTCATGAAGAATGGAACTCTATTAGTTGGAATTGTCATGTTAGTTCCTCATGTATATATACGACTTGTTTTCTGGACTAACTCAGCTTCTTGCACTTTTTTCCTATTAACATTATGTGCTTTTGTGCTAATGTGCTCTACCCATCGTATTTATCGATAATTATCAGGAGATAGGGAATACAAGGATGAGTCTCTTGCAACACTTTGTTACTTTGCTTTGTTTGCACAAAATTTCTTAGTCTTGTAACAAATGTTCACAGTTTGAATTTATAAGATCAGATCGAAATGCATCAGATTCAGAATTTTAAGCTTCTTTATTGACGCTTGTTTGCCTTTTTCTGCCTTTTGAATTATGATTTAGTTCCATTGCTTTATTGTGTGTTAGTTTAATATGTATTACACACTGCAGGTAATCCCTCCTGGGATGGAGTTCAATCATATTGTTCCACATGAAGGAGATATGGATGGTGAAACAGAAGAAAATGAAGAACATCCTACGTCACCCGACCCGCCTATTTGGACTGAGGTTTTTGACTTGCCTTTTATTTTCGATCCCAATTTTTTTCTTTTGTTTCAATGAATTTCTTTTTTGCGTGTCATGCTCAAATTCCTTTTTGTCAAGCAGATAATGCGATTCTTTTCTAACCCAAGGAAGCCTATGATCCTGGCCCTTGCTAGGCCTGACCCGAAGAAGAATATTACAACTTTGGTCAAAGCATTTGGTGAATGCCGTCCGTTGAGGGAGTTGGCAAATCTGGTGCGTCTCTTGCCTAGTACTAAATGTTTTTTAGATTCTGCTCACATTTCTCTAGCATCAACATGTAAATTATTTTTTTTGCAGGCTCTTATAATGGGTAACCGGGATGGTATTGACGAGATGTCCGGCACCAATTCTTCGGTTCTTCTTTCAGTTCTTAAGCTAATTGATAAATACGACTTGTACGGTCAAGTTGCATATCCAAAGCATCATAAGCAATCTGATGTTCCAGAGATATATAGTTTAGCAGCAAAAACAAAGGTACTTCTTCATAAAAAAATTTAATTTGGCATACTACTAGTAGTATCATATATATGGCTATATGCGATCCTCACCTTTAAGCAACAATTTGTACAATGCTTGGTGAAAATTATCACCAATTTGATTGCCTGTCTGTAGCATGAATATGTAAATTCAATGCTCCTGCAGTTACCATTCTCCATAAAGTGTCGATTTTGCCTTGTCTTCCTGATTATGTTATTTGTGCAGGGTGTTTTTATCAATCCAGCTTTTATAGAGCCATTTGGGCTAACTCTAATAGAGGTATTCCTCGCATCTACTTGTCTAGTTTCCTCCATATAGTTTTCATTTCAGTCTCTTACGAAAGACAAAAACGTATATGAGATGGTGTTACTTGTGAGACCAATCCATCATTTAACCCTATGATTAAATGAGGAATACATAAAGATTTGGGTTGGTCTCACGTGTGACAGTCTCATACAGGACTCATTCTATCTAAAATACTTCGATTTTGCCTCTTCTCGTTGCAGGCAGCAGCTCATGGCTTGCCGATGGTTGCTACCAAAAATGGAGGCCCTGTTGATATCCAGAGGGTAACTTAACTTGCTGACTATATCAGTCTATTTATTAAGAACTCTGTAAGACTTTTGTTTTAAATAAGGTTATTATTTTGATATGTTTTGTTACTCCGAAATTTGTCTTAGGTTCTCGATAAT
Organism: Silene uniflora; assembly: GCA_018983105.1. NCBI lineage: Eukaryota > Viridiplantae > Streptophyta > Magnoliopsida > Caryophyllales > Caryophyllaceae > Silene > Silene uniflora. Next base: position 5,864 of record JAGPOY010002057.1, on the reverse strand, counting down.
GGCCTTCTCATTGATCCCCATGACCAGCAATCCATAGCTGATGCTTTACTGAAGCTTGTTGCAGATAAGCATCTATGGGCCAAATGTCGCCAAAATGGGCTGAAAAACATTCACTTGTATTCTTGGCCAGCCCATTGCAAGACATACTTATCACGAATAGCTAGCTGTCGACAAAGGCAACCACAGTGGCAAAATAATGATGATGGGTTCGACAATGAGGAGCCCGAATCTCCGAGCGATTCTTTGCGAGATATAAAGGATATATCTCTTAACTTGAAGTTCTCAATAGATGGAGAAAAGGATGAAGTTGATGTGGCATCTGAAAGGAAATATGTTAATAACAATAACAAATTAGAGAATGCTGTTATCTCATGGACCAAGGGTGTCCATAGGGATGCTCGTAAAACTCGGTTCCCTGAGAAAGTAGACCAAGCTCCTAACCTGAATAGATATCCGGCTTTTAGGAAAAGGAAGCTTATTTATATCATTGCTTTGGATGGCCATTATGAAGATGGGCTCTCTGAGAGTTTCCGTAGAATATTTGATTCTGTTGGCAAAGAGAAGGAAGAAGGCTCTATAGGGTTCATTTTGTCGACATCCTTTTCTATGCCCGAAACTCGGTCTTATTTGCTATCCAAAGGGTTTAACCTCCATGATTTTGATGCATATATATGCAGCAGTGGAAGTGATTTGTATTATTCATCGATGAACTCGGAGGATAGTGCGATAGTAGTAGACTCAGACTATAATTCACACATTGAATATCGGTGGGGTGGAGAAGGCCTGAGAAAGACTTTGCTTCGATGGGCTTCATCAATTACTGACAAAAATGGTGATGAAGAAGAACAAATTATCATCGAGGATGAAGAAGTTTCTACAGATTATTGCTTTTCATTCAAAGTAAAGAAACCAGAAAAGGTACTTCTTCATGTATTTTTTTTTCTTCCGTGAAATTTTTATTTGACGACGGCGGAAGCTACAACTTATAGTCTAATACCTTTGGTGTGCACTGCTGCGTAAAGCCCATGGCATACATGATAACCTCCAAACCACGTAAACAGTAAGCAACTTCATTCACCAGAATGACAAGCTCTCACTTAGAAGTTAGGGTGGCATAAAGGCTAATAGTTCATGTTTAACCAACCAGGGTTTGAACCTCAGTTCCTTGAGTTAATAGTTCATGTTTAACCAACCAGGGTTCCTTGATGCATGTTAGCGGCCAGTACATAATTTGGTAAACTGAATACTCTCAAGTCACAAAATGTTTCATTTTCTGGAATTCGGAATTATGATATAAATCAATTGCAGGTCCCGCCAATCAAGGAGTTACGCAAGTCTATGAGAATTCAAGCTCTACGTTGCCATGCTATATATTGTCAGAATGGAACCAGGCTCAATGTGGTTCCAGACTTGGCGTCCCGGTCTCAAGCGCTTAGGTAAAGCTGCTTTTTCTTATTGTTTATTCGAGACTGCCTACCTAATTGACGTGAATTTGAAATCGTAAGACTTGAGTAAATGAGTTCTTGCTTCTTTCCAAAATCCTGGAAGTAGAACCTCTTATCGGAATTCTTATACTACTCCATATATAATGTAGGAAATTACTTACATAGCACCCCCTAGGTATGTAGGAATTCTCAAATGAATTGTGATTCCCTTATTTGAGCCAAACAATCACTTGCCCAATTCACTTGTGAGTACACCATATGAACATCTTACATGAGACCACCTTACCTTGGAACAGTCTCTCTGGTCAAAGGAGTCACTTTCTATTTTTAGCTTATTTTATAAGAAGTGACTCGTATATAAACATGGCAAACAGGTCAATCAACTCGGATATGGATGAGCTTGTTTCGTATATGCTTGAATTCTGATTCAGATTCGAGTTGTGTCATTTTCGGTTTTATGTATGTTTTAGATGTGTTGTATAGGTTCAATTCAAGGCTGGTAGAGTTTTGGATCTGGTCAAGTCAATTTGAGTTATCCTGTTAGGGGAACGGGTAAAGATGTAGTACATGTCATTCAAATCGATACGAACCATTCGGATCAAGTCACTTTTGCCACGTCTATCCATATAGTTATAAAGAGTGCCCAACTAATAATCATAATCACAAGTACTAATCAGAGCATCTTATATCAGAATGTGATAACAAATGAACGAGCTCTCATACTCGAATACAATATAATGAATTTTCAGGTATCTTTATGTCCGTTGGGGATTCGATTTAACAAAAATGGTAGTCTTTGTCGGAGAATGTGGAGACACAGACTATGAGGGCTTGCTTGGCGGGGTTCATAAGACGGTGATACTGAAAGGGGTCTGCAACAATGCGCTCAGTTCGCTCCACACAAACAGAAGCTATCCCTTGTCACATGTCGTGGCACTTGACAGCCCCAACATTGCCGAGGTCAATGCAGACTCGTCAACTTCTGAAATCCGGGCAGTCTTGGCCAAATTCGGGGCTTCTGGTGTTTGATCAGAAACCTGGCCTTGTAAGAACTCTCTTCATGCTTCATCTCCTCAGGCAACCTGAGTTCCAGCATCTTCATTACCACAGTTAAGTTTCTTCGATAAGTAATTTCTTCAAGTAAATAAATCCGGTGCTGTCGTGCTTGGCGCTGCTGTAATCTTATATAACCGGCTTATTACTCATCAACCATATAATTATACGAAAAATATTTACATATTTGGTTTGATCTCGCTAATAAGATGTTTCGTACACGATGCTGTAATATTGAGGTGTGTATTTAGCACAAACTGTGTTTTGACTTTCGAGGCTTTTATTACATGTTTACCCATACATGATAGTTGTAAAGGAATTTCATGACTTTACTACATCTTTTCGTAGACATTGAAACACATTAATACTTAATACAGAGCGAGGATCATCTGTCCCATTAATCCATTATTATCGTCATCCCTTTCTCTCTTTGATATGGGTGTGAGTTGTAAAGGGATTTCAAGAACTTTATTACAATATTTTTCTTAGACATTGAAACACGTTAATACTTAATACGGAAGGAGGATAATTTGGCCCATTATCGTCAACCCTTTTTCTCGTCGTCAATACTAAATATGGGTCAGACCCATCCTCATCCTTTCTCTGTTTGTATGGTGATGGGAAGATGTTGAAAACTTGGTTTTAAAATGTGGCAATAAATATGGGCAATAACTTCCCTATTAATGGGAAATCAAGACCAACAAGATAAGCCGCATAAGAGGGTGTATCTCACCCTCAAAACACGCCTTACCTACTTGCCAGTTGCCAGCCATGGTTCAATGTAAGTCAACTCTTGAGTCTTAAACTAACTTATTGTTGATTTGTTCTTCTTACCAAATCTCAATGTATTAACTCGTCGTACGGTGTGCGTGAGACGGTTTCATGCCGTGGGACGGTACTATTATATAAAAAGACAACTCGTTTATTAACAATAAATGAATGGTTATCTTAATTAGAAAAGGACAGTCTCACATGTATAAACGAGTGTTTAGCAAATCAAAGGGTTGTCTTACATTATAAGACGGTCTTATTCTAATTTGTGTTAAAAGATTAGTACACACAGAGAACCTAAGATCATACGAAATGGCCCGAAACCCAAAATGAAAATGTGTGGCTGAGCAGAAATGACTCGAATACCCGATCCAAATTAACTCGACACAAACCCTACCCAATCAACCCTTTTGCCACCCCTGAAAGAACCCAAGGTTGTAGCATGTTTGCCTCTTTGTTGCGCATAAGTTGGTACAGAATACAAACTATAACTCTTACAACAACTAGTTTGTCATTGTATAAGAGCATTGTATGATATACGATGAGGCTGTTATATGCGGTATAAAATGTATAATGGTCGTATTTGAGTTTGTATTAAAAACAAAAGAAGTCTCGTATCAAGTTTGATCACAAGTTCTTTTACGGAGTATGTGATAATATTATCATGTGACGGACTCATTCTCCAAACGAAATCAAAAGAAAAACAAGTCTTAGTAACTTAGGGTGTGTGTGGATAGCAAAAGTGGAGAGAAAGGGAGGGGAGGGAGAAGAGGGGAAGAGAAAGGGAGGTAAGGGAAGGGAAGGGCAAATGGAATGTGGCATGTGGGTGTTTGGATACAATTTCTTTTCAAATCTTACCTCTTGTGGAGAGATTTTGGTTTGTCTTGGAGGAGAGAAAATGAATCCCTCAAAATCTCTCTCCCTCCATTTCTCTTCACCCTCATTTGTTATCCAAACAAGGGATTTTAAATCCCTTACTCTTCCTCCCTTTCTTTTCTCTCCAAATCCTCCAATCCAAACACACCCTTATTGGCAGACCGACAAATACTTGTTACCGGTCACTGAGATCGGACTTTTCTGAATATTTGATACTATTAAGCTCCCGTTAATGGAAAATCGCAAAAAAGAATGCTTGAAAAAAATTCCGATCTTCCATATATAAATACAGCTTCTAATTTCTATTAGCATTATTACAAACAGGGGGAGTTCAATTGTGAAAACCAATAAATCTTGAATATATTACATTTACAGCGCGCTCACACATGAAATAATCGGCCTTAATCTATCGGCCCTAAAAGAATTTGTCGACTATAATCAACATTTAGAGACGATAATAAAAATAAATAACACTTCGTAAGAATTTATATGCGACAGTCTTAAATGTGAGATTGTGAACTAACCAATTAGCCTTATAGTTAAATGAGGAACATACAAGGATTTGGGTCGCTCTTACATATAAGACCGCGTCATCATATATAACTCGATTTTTGGCTATAGTGGACACCCGACCTGATCTCTATACTCCATGAACACCAAAGCCGCGCCATAATGAGTCAATGCACCCATAACCACAAATACATGAAAAATTTGATGGCTATGACCAACTAAATCAAACCAACCCGGTCTCCACCTTTCCGGGATCCTACTAACATAAAACCCGGTCCCTATAAGGTAAGATAGGGCCATGCCAGCTTCATACGCTAGAGTCAAGTTCCGTCTAGGATTAGTCCAGTTCAAGATACAAGCATGGATAGCGGGGATAATCCCAAATAGGCCCATGGAAACGAAGAGGATTGCTCGGAAATTCCTGCAGTTGCCCGAGGAGAGGGTTGGGGAGACGAGGGTGGCGATGGTGAAGAGACCGAAAATGGATATTCCTGCAAGGTATGTGAATTGCCAGAGCGGTTGACATTGGAAGATGTAGTACATGGCCGGGAAGAAAGAGGTGATGATCATGACTGTGATACCCGTGTAGTCCATTCGGAATAACCATAGGTTTACCTTATTGGAGTGGCAGCAAAAGAGATGGCATATTGCGCTTGATATGAGGCAGAACATTGAGCCACTTAAGTAGACGTAGAATGGCCACCTAACTGTGCGTTCCGTCACTCCGGTTAGATGGTTTATGTGAAGATCAACCATTGTTGTCATGTCCTGAAATTGGTTTATTATGTTCAGATTTTGTCAAGTTTAATTACGTATTAGGCATGGAATAATAACGATAAAGTGTCATGTAAGACGGTCTAACACTAAAATCATGCAGAATTTGTGTCAAGATATCTTTAATTGTAGAATATGTTGCTTACCAGTAAGAAATTGCTGGAATCATGGGATGAATTTGTGCCCGGCCCCGAAGGAGAGGTCCTGAAAAAGATGGAGTGCTCAATTGAGTTACATACACACAAAATACTAAAACCCTGACTAATAACATTACAAGGATGAATGTGAAAAATGTGAGGTGTCATGAAATGTCCTTAAGCATCATGTGTAGTCTTGCCAAAATTGTGACGATAAATGATACTCGTAAAGCTTATACTCATTACATCCTCATTCCCGGCCTAATACCACTTCATAATCATGAATCCGAGGGGGGGG
>JAGPOY010002056.1:0-15126 GCA_018983105.1 Silene uniflora | reverse complement strand
CCACTCATCAGCAAGAGATGGAGCATCACCCTTAAGACCATGAAATAGATTGTTAGTGCACAAATTATCATCATAAACGGTCTCAAGATGGGGGTACGAAAACTCTAGGTAGGTGGACTTATAAAAAATTGGGGGTGGTTCATCCCTTTTAATCTCTATGTGTTCATTACTATGTCCTTCGTCAACCTCAAGAGGGTCAACGATATCTACCACTAAAGGTGGTGTCTCAACGGTTTTTAAGGTCTCGGGAATACCTCATCCTCTACACTATAAATAGGCTCAATATCGGTCATGGCAAGTGTAACATTTATCTCCTCTACAAAATGGTCAATTGAAACAACAATGGGGGAATTTTCAATAATGAAAGTCGGACCATCGCCGTCGTCATCTAATAATTCGAAATCATTTGGAGAAAAAGACTCGCATTGGGGAGGTGTAGGAGAAAAATTATTGAACAATCGCTTACTTGCTTCCTCCAATTTTTCCATCGCTTGTTGGAGACAAGAAGAAGTATCGGTCAATTGGTCATCTCTTTCGGCCCTTTGTTAGAGCATTTGTTGGAGACGAGAAATAGCATCGTCCAATGGACTAACTCTTACATTCATTTCCGCTACCTCCCGGCATTGGTCGGCCATGTACCTTAGAAAAATACAAAGCTCCCCAATACGCATGTGGTAAAAACTGCCATTACTCATGTTAAGAGCCAAATCACGAGACTCCGCATTCATGCCTTCAATTAAAACCTGAACCAATTCAAAGTCATTATAAATAAATCCAAGGGAAGCAATATAATTGACATATTCGTCAAAACTAGACAAATAGTCATGAAAAGGTTGGTTTTGATCTTGAAGGAAAGAAAATACGGACATCGGATGGATATGAGAATTCCCTTGAGATAGTTTCACCACCTGAAAAAGGCACTAAAACTGCAAGAAATCGTGAGAACATCTCAAGGAACAAGTGTTCCCCAAGACAAAATAAAACAAGATAAAATTCAACAACTAAATAGCAAACAAAAACCGTGCTCCCCGGCCACAGCGCCAAAATTTGATAGGCTATCGCACACCTATACAAAAATACCCTAGAGTACAACAAATGAATGTAGTATAAAGGGGTCGAAATCCACAAAGAGCTCGGTGGTTTGCTATGTAATTGTTATGGATAGAATTTTATCTCGGTAGGTTTTATCGATTGAGTTGATTTGATTTGCAAATAAATAGAAACGATAATAAAAGAAGGCATCTAGAGATTTTGGTTCAACATGTAAAAGATGTAAATGCATGAGATAAACATGAGATGTTATAGTATTGTTTAGTTGTTTAGGTCAATGACACCCACCTCTCGACATTAGTAACATCAACCATAGAACGGTCCATTGATCTCTCGATTTAGTCCATTCTACCTACGCATGCGAATGTCCTTCTCAAGTCCCTCGTCTCTCGACTAATAGAACAAGTTAAAGCATGGCAAGTATGCGAAGGAAATAACATACACAATATTTACATCTACTAATTACTCATTTTGCAAATACTTTTATTACATGTTTTCCCTAGTCCCTAGTCTAGTAATCTACTCTAACATAATGGAGTAAAACGAAATGTAAACAAATGAAAGAAAAAAACATAATAAAATAGAAACGAAATACCTAGAAAGGAAGTGGAAATGAAGAACAAATACTTGAATGGAAATAACTTGAATATAAATTGGAATTGTATTTGATAAAGGGAAATGTATATTGAAATGTAAATGATAACTAAACTAACCTAAACTAAACTAAGCTAAACTAAGAGAATTATATGAGAATTGTATATGGGAAGGGTGTGTAAGAATGTGTGGACCCACTATTTATATTAAATAGGAGGTGAAATGTAAACAACTCAAAAGAGCATAGAATGGGTCAAATCTCTTCAATTCTTGATTAAATGCCATGAGGAATCCTAAGCAAGCCTCTTAATGCCTCTTAATCACTCAATTAAGTGTGATATTAGCATCCAATATTCTTATGTGAACATCTAATATTTTCCACCATAATTTGGACTTTGATCACTAGGGCTTTGACTTGCATTGACTTCATTAGTATTTGTTATTTAATCCAACATTTTCTCCATGCAAAACCCATGCAAATCACCATACTTTGTCCTACACTTTGCTCTTAACTTAGCCTTGTATTCTAGTCTTGCATAATTAGTAGAATTTAGCTCATAAGAGCTTAAGTACCTACAACATATGACAAAGCAAACAAGGATACTAGAACACACAAATTAGCTCATAAAACACTAAGATAAGTGTCAAATGACATGTAAATTAGAGCTAACATAAGGGGTTAAACTATGCAAATTAGACACTTATCAATTGGGTATGTGCCTATAGTGCAAGAAATAGAATAACTACCGGGGTCTTGTAGTTTAGGAGGAGACTTACATTGCAAGAGTGTACTACACTCACCGGCGAAAGCTACGGTCTCAACATCGTCTATGGACCGCTTCTTGCTAAGGATCTCCTTCATAAACTTGGAGTAGGATGGGACTTGCTTGATCAAGTCAACGAGTGGCACATTGACTTGTAATTGGCCAATGATATCCATGAACTTACCCATCCGGCTCTCCCTATACTTTGGTAGACGTTGTGGAAATGGCACTTGAGCTTTGAAACGAGCCTCGGGCTCCTTCACCTTTGATGTGGAGATTTTCTTTTCAACTTTTTTCACAATCGGCTCTTCGCTAGCCTCCTTAACAACATCTCCCCCAAGCTTGCTCCCTTGACTTACCTCATCATCATCCAATGTCATGGATGGCTCCTCACTACTTGCACCACTACTCACATGAATAGCATTGACCGTGGCATGAGGTGGATTTCCTTGAGGTGTTAATCGACCCGTCAATTGAGAAATGGCAGTGGTTAATTGGGCCATTTGAGTCTCAAGGTTTTTAATGGAGGCTTTGGTAGATTGCTCACTCGTTTCAACTTGTTTCATTAAGGTTAATTGAGCACTAGAAAATAAATTCATTGTGGCCTCAAACTTGGCCATCCTTTGATCCCCTTGTGGTTGTTGGAAATTTTGTGGGGACTTTTTGGGGTGGCATTTGTTGTTGGTTGACATAACCTTGTTGGGGGTCAATTTTTTGTGGGATGTAGTTATTGTTGATAGGAGGATAGGTGTTGGAGAAATTACCGGTTTGATGAGCATTTTGCTTAAAGGTTTGATAAGCACATACTTCCATAGGAGATGCCCGACACATTCCCGCTCCATGACCCGCTCCTCCGCAAGCATCACAAACCATGACTTGGCTAGAGGTGGACATGGTGTCTCTAACCTGCAATTTTTGGTCAAGCATAGCAACTCTAGCCATTAAAGAGTCATTAGAGGAAACTTGGTTACCTTTGATGGGGACACTCCTAGAATTGACATATTGAGCATCGTGGATCGCCATGGACTCAATAGTAGGATGAGCAAGATCGGTGTCAATTTGATCAACCCGCCCATTGTTGGCGGAATCAATAATTCAGCGAGTTTCGGCGGTACACCCATTGTAGAAGGTGCTAGCCAAAAACCGAGCACCCAACCCATGATGTGGGCATTGCCTTTTCAACTCCTTGTACCTTTTCCAAGTTTCAAAGAGGCTTTCATCCCCCTTTTGACGGAAACTTGTGATTTGGCTCCTTAATGTTTGAGTCCTTTCCGGTGGAAAATACTTCTTGTAGAAAGCTAGAGCCAACGTTGACCAATCGGTGATTCCCAACGCGGTACGATTAAGGCTATTAATCCAAAGCTTTGCCTTATCCTTCAATGAGAAAGGGAAAAGTATCTCCCTTATTTGATCTTGTGTGACACCGGGTTGCCTAATTAGAGAGCAATAGTCATAAAAATTTTGCACATGCAAGTCGGGATGCTCCAAAGCACTTCCCCCGAATTGCCTTCTCTCCACGATATTCAAGAATTCCGACTTTATCTCGAAGTTTGCGGCGGTTATGTGGGTAGTGTTTATACCGGTTGGTAGCATGGCCGTGGTAGGCTCGGAATGATCGGATAATTTCACCATTTTCGTGATTGGTGGGGGTGGTGATGAAATGGGTGAATTTGGTGGTGAATTTTGTGGCGATGGATTTTGTGGGGTAGTAGAAGTAGAAGCTTCTTCCTCTTCTAAAATTTGAAGATCGTCAAGATAAGACTTTCTTACTAATTCTAGTTGAGCAAGTGTGGTAGCTTCCGAAACCTCTCTCGCGTAGCGTAGTCTTCTCCACAAAGTTCTCTCGGGCTCGGGATCAACTGGAAACAATTCTCCGGTTCGAGCGGACCTGGGCATAAGACTACACTAGAGGAAATATATGTAACGGTCTCAAGGAACAAGAGTTCCCCAAGACAAAAGATAGAAAAACAACAAAATAATAAAACAAAACCCGTGCTTCCCCGGCAACGGCGCCAAAATTTGATAGGATGTCGCACACCTATGAAAAAATACCCTAATGGTACAACAAATAAATGTAGTATATAGGGGTCGAATCCACAGAGAAGCTCGGTTGTTCTATTAAAATGCTATGAATAGTTTTACTATCTAGTCGATTTAACGAGTTGTTTGTTTGATTGATGATTAAGATAAAACAATAATAATAAAAGTACATCAGGAGCTCCTAGCCATGGCCAAGTCATTTCTGCTGATGTCCTGGGTCAGAGAAGCCATAGCCTAGCCATAGCTAGTAATGGCCTCAATTCTGCTGGTAATGGCCAGTCAAAGCCAAGCAATGATCAGGCCAGGCCAGGCCATGACCGAGCCATAGCAAGCCACAGCTTTGAAACTTGCAGCAATGATCAGGCCAGCCTTATTTTCAGCTCAAAAAGGCCAGGCCACTCGAGCCAAACCCAAGCCAGGGACCAGCTGCCACCATGGCTAGCTGATTCACTCTTTTTCTAAGTCCACAACTCAAGGTCCAAGGAGCCATCCTAGCCAAGCAATGCAGACCACAAGAATTTTCAAAACTGAAACCAGAAAGCAGCATGTGATCATTTTACTTTATTTCCTCTTTTGGCCAGGCATTTGAGAAAGGCAGCCTTAGCACCCTTTTGGCCTTGCTTCCACATTCATCAGATATCACCTAGAGCATGGAGGGCCACGAAGAAAGATCTCAAACCTTTCCCATACCCAGCCAAAGAAGGAGTCAGAACATGTCACCATCACAACTGCTTCTTTTGTTTTCACTTCAGTTTTCAACTTTGCTTTTACCTTTTACCCACTGTAAAATATTCACTTAAGTTTGCTGTAATTCCTAAGCTAAGATCTTGGCCCTTGGATGTATTATTTTAGGGTTTCCTTATGTAATGAACCAACCAAAGGAGGTCTATATAAGGACCATGCTTCAGTCTGTTCTACTCAGACTTTGATTAATGAAAACCTTAGATTTCTCTCAATTATTAGCAAATCTTTATTCTTACAGAGTTAAGAGTCAAGTGAGGCTTAATAATACTCTCTAGTATTGATTAAGTACCTGTTGGTGAGTTTTATTTCAATCCTGTGCTTGCTGTGGGTTGATTTTATTCTCATTGTCTGTCTGAGTTTGAATCATTATGTGCTTGCTGTGAATGTTTCATTCAAAGGCCAAATTGTTGAGTTAATTGCATGTGCTTGTTGTGGTTCTTAACTTGATAATTATATCCCCTTGTTAGAGTTTCAATCGAGTCCTCAAAATAGTCACTGAGAGTTTGTCTGAATCACAGTTCAGGGAAGTATAGTCTGAGTTCAGTAATTTATTAAAAATACTTAAACATCTTGAAAAATTCTAAAATTTGGAACAGTATTAGTAAACTCCTTAAACTAATTTGTCACCAATTTTCATGATTTTTAAAAATCATTTGCTATTTTTAGAAATTGTCTGAATGTTTATTGCATTATCTGTCTGTCAGAGTATGAAACCTTGTCAAAATCTCAAATTCTGATTAAGCCTTGTTGTTTACACTGCAGTTTGGTATCTAGGAGCCAGGTTATAACACAATTCCATCTTGTGTTAGTCCTGAGGTGAGGAAAAATCACAACTTTATCCCAACTACATTTAAAAACACAAAAATAACCCATGAGTGAAGAGAGATTGGCTGGTATTGAAACCAGGCTTGAGCAATTGAATGCTGTTATGGAAGCTTGGGCTAACAACCCACAGAGAGACCCAAATCCTGGAGAGCAACCACCCCCTTTCAGAGGAAGAGGCAGAGGAAGAGGGCTTGCAAGAGGAATGGGTAGAATGCAGCAGCAGCACCATAACATGTATGAGACCAACTCTGACTCAGATGATTCCAAGATGGGAGAAGGAATCTATGATGCCAGAGACAAAGATATAAAGGTAGAAATCCATGAATTCCTTGGTAGCTTAAATCCTGAAGACCTCTTAGACTGGCTTAGATCTGTAGAAAGGGTTTTTGAATTTAAAGGATATGATGATAGGAAAGCCTTTAAGGTAGCTATTCTGAAGTTTAAGGGTTATGCCTCATTGTGGTATGACAGCATGAAACACCAAAGGGTCAGGGAGGGAAAAGAACCCATTAGAACTTGGTCTAAGTTAAAGAAAAAATTAAAAGACAAGTTCATTGCTAGAGATTATACCCAGCATATTTTCATTAAGTTAACCCAGCTGAAACAGGATCAACAGTCTGTTGAGTCCTATTTAAGGAACTTTGAACAGTTAACCCTTCAGTGTGAGGTTACAGAGAAGCCTGAACAGAAAATTGCCAGGTTTATTGAGGGTTTGGATCCTAAGATTGCTGGCAGAGTGAGGATGCAGCAAGTCTGGACATTTGATGAGGCTGTCAATCTTGCTATGAGGGTTGAAAAGTTGGGTAAAATCAAACCTGTCACATCTAAATATCCAAGAAGGCCTATTTCTAGACCTTTTACTAGTCCAAAAACCACAGAAACACCCAAACCAAGTAACCAGGGTTCAGTTGACCAGGGAAAGGCACCTATGGGAACCAAGGTTAACCCTCCTGTGGGGAGAGAAAAGATTAGATGCTTTCAATGCCAAGCTTTTGGGCATTTCAGGAAGGATTGTCCTTCCAACAGAACCCTTACCCTGATGGAGATTGAGGAGTGGGAAAAGGAAGGTCTCATTGAGAATGAAGGGGATGACACACTAGTATTGGAGGAGATTGAACCTGAAGGAGAAACCAATGATGAAATGGTTGTTGCTCCACCTGACACAGGTCACAGCTTGGTTCTTTGGAGAGTCATGCACTCTCAACAGGCTTCTTTGGAACCTGATCAGAGGTCCTTGATATTCAGAAGCAGATGCACTATCAAGGATAGGGTGTGTAATCTGATCATTGATGGAGGAAGCTGTACCAATGTAGCTTCCATCACTATGGTCAACAAACTGAGCCTACCAACAACTAACCACCCAAATCCCTACAAGCTGAGATGGTTGAATCAGGGCTCAGAGGTGAAAGTGGATAAGCAATGTACTGTGAATTTTTCCATTGGAAAAATGTTGAATCAGGGCTCAGAGGTGAAAGTGGATAAGCAATGTACTGTGAATTTTTCCATTGGAAAAATGTACAAGGATGAAGTAGTGTGTGATGTGGTCCCTATGGATGCCTGTCACTTACTGCTAGGCAGGCCATGGGAATTTGACAGGAATGCTACACACTTGGGAAGGGATAACATTTACAGTTTCAAGCATTTGGGGAAGAAAATCACTTTAACTCCCTTACCACCAAACAAAAAGGGATATGGCAGTCCCAACATGCCTGAGGAGATTAATGGAGTGATGTTCTTATCTGAGGCAGCCATGATCAAAGAAATCAAGCAGGAACAGCCAATTCTGATGCTGCTGTCAAGGGAATTCAAAGAAGAGGAGGGCAATGCTGTGCCAACATAAGTGGTTCCTTTGATTCAGAAATATCAGGAGGTGTTTCCAGATGAGTTGCCAAGTGGTTTGCCACCTCTGAGGGGCATTGAACATCACATTGATCTAGTACCAGGTTCTGTGTTGCCTAACAGACCTACATACAGATGTGATCCCACTACAACCAAAGAATTGCAGAAACAGATTTAGGAGTTGATGACCAATGGATTTGTGAGGGAATCTCTTAGTACATGTGTTGTACCGGCTTTACTTGTGCCAAAGAAAGATGGAACCTTGAGGATGTGTACAGATAGCAGGGCTATCAATAACATCACTGTGAAATACAGGTTTCCAATCCCAAGATTGGATGATATGCTGGATGAATTGAGTGGAGCCACTGTCTTTTCAAAGATAGATCTCAGGCAGGGTTACCACCAAGTCAGGATCAGAGAAGGGGATGAGTGGAAGACTGCTTTCAAAACAAAGCATGGTCTGTATGAATGGCTGGTCATGCCATTTGGACTGTCAAATGCACCTAGCACCTTTATGAGATTGATGACAGAGGTGTTGAGGCCATGCTTGGGTAAATTTGCTGTGGTCTACTTTGATGATATACTGATATACAGCAACAGTCCAAAGGAGCATCTGTCACACTTGGAAGAAGTATTTAAAATACTCTGAGATCAGAAGCTGTATGGGAAAATTGAGAAACGCACCTTCATGGTTGGAGAGGTGGGATTTCTTGGCTATGTCATCTCTGGGAGAGGCATTTCAGTTGACCAAGAAAAGTTAAAGGCAATGCAAACCTGGCCTGTTCCCAAGACAATCACTGAAGTAAGGGGATTCCATGGTTTAGCATCAGTTTACAGGAGATTCATCAGAAATTTCAGTGCTATGGTGGCACCCATCACTGAATGCATAAAAAAGGGAGACTTTCAGTTGACTGATAGTGCTCAACAGTCCTTTGAGAAGATCAAAAAGCTGATGTGTGAAACTCCTATCTTGAAGTTGCCTGATTTTGGGAAATTATTTGAAGTTAAATGTGATGCCAGTGGGGTGGGGATAGGAGCTGTTCTACTTCAAGAACAAAGGCCAGTGGCTTATTTCAATGAGAAGTTAAATGGTGCAAAGCTGAAATATTCCACTTATGATAAAGAATTCTATGCTATAGTGAGGTCTGTGATGCATTGGAGTCACTATCTCAAACCAAAGCCTTTTGTTCTGCACTCAGATCATGAAGCTCTGAAATTCATAAGCAGCCAACACAAGTTGAATCACAGGTATGCTAAGTGGGTTGAATACTTGCAGTCATTCACCTTTTCTAGCAAGTATAAAGAAGGGAAGCTTAATGTTGGTGCTGATGCACTATCAAGGAGGCATTCCATGTTGACTGTCATGGAAAGCAAAGTTCTCGGATTTGAGTTCATAAAAGAACTGTATCAGGAGGATCCTGATTTTTCTGAGAAATGGATCCTACTGAAAGAAGGGAAAACCACCCAGGGCAAGAAATATATGTTGCAGAATGGATTTTTGTTCAAAGGAAACAAACTTTGTGTCCCTAGAGGATCATACAGGGACTTGTTAATTAAGAAAATTCATTCAGGAGGAATGGGAGGCCATTTTGGGGTCCAAAAGACCCTAGAAATATTGCAGGACCAATTTTATTGGCCAAGAATGATGGGGGATGTCCAGATAATTCTAAGGAGGTGCTCAGTGTGTCAAATGGCCAAAAGCTCATTTCAGAAAGGGCCATACACACCTCTACCAGTCCCAGATAAGCCATGGCAAGATGTGAGCATGGATTTCATTGTTGCTCTGCCAAGGACACAAAGAGGAAAGGATTCTGTAATGGTTGTTGTGGATAGGTTCAGTAAAATGGCTCATTTTATAGCCTGCACTAAGACAGAAGATGCTGCAGGAGTTGCTGAGCTCTATTTCAAGGAAGTAGTGAAGCTGCATGGAATTCCAAAGACTATAGTGTCTGACAGAGACACAAAATTTATGAGCTACTTCTGGAAAACCTTGTGGAAATTGCTGGGAACTAAGCTGCTATTCAGCACTGCACACCACCCATAAACAGATGGTTAGACTTAAATCACAAACAAAACTCTTGGGAGGATTCTGAGATGCATTATTAGCAAGTCCCTGAAAGACTGGGATATGAAGTTGGCTCAGGCTGAGTTTGCATTCAACAGGGCACCATCTAATGCAACCTGTCACAGTCCATTTGAATTTGTATATGGGGTGAATCCACTGATGCCAGTTAATCTGTCACCTATGTCCAAAGAAGAGGTAAACTGGGATGCAAAGAAAA
This sequence comes from Silene uniflora, assembly GCA_018983105.1. NCBI lineage: Eukaryota > Viridiplantae > Streptophyta > Magnoliopsida > Caryophyllales > Caryophyllaceae > Silene > Silene uniflora. The sequence continues at coordinate 4,988 of JAGPOY010002056.1, read as the reverse complement.
GAGCTGAGCAGATGATAAAATTGCATGACAGTGTCAAACAAATTGAGAAGGCCAATGAGCAGTATGCCAAGCAAGCTAAATCCTCTCAGAAGAAGAAAAAAGAGTTTGAAGTGGGTGATCTGGTTTGGTTACACCTGAGGAAGGAAAGGTTTCCTACAAGGAGAAGGAACAAGTTAATGGCAAGAGCTGATGGTCCATTTGAGATCCTTGAAAAGATCAGTTCAAATGCTTACAAGGTGGATCTGCCAGGGGAGTATGGAGTCCATGGAACCTTTAATGTGGGGTTTTAAGTCCATACTAAGAGGACTCTGATACTGAAGATGAGCCAGGCTTGAGGTTAAGCCCTTTTGAAGAAGGGGGGTTGCAGCAGGAGCTCCTAGCCATAGCCAAGTCTTTTCTGCTGATGGCCTGGGTCAGAGAAGCCACAGCCTAGCCATAGCTAGTCATGGCCTCAATTCTGCTAATAATGGCCAGTCAAAGCCAAGCAATGATCAGGCCAGGCCAGGCCATGACCGAGCCATAGCAAGCCACAGCTTTGAAACTTGCAGCAATGATCACGCCAGCCTTATTTTCAGCTCAGAAAGGCCAGGCCACTCGAGCCAAACCCAAGCTAGGGACCAGCTGCCACCATGGCCAGCTGAGTCACTCTTTTTCTAAGTCCACAACTCAAGGTCCAAGGAGCCATCCTAGCCAAGCAATGCAGACCACAAGAATTTTCAAAACTGAAACCAGAAAGCAGCATGTGATCATTTTACTTTATTTCCTCTTTTGGCCAGGCATTTGAGAAAGGCAGCCTTAGCACCCTTTTGGCCTTGCTTCCACATTCATCAGATATCACCTAGAGCATGAAGGGCCACGAAGAAAGATCTCAAACCTTTCCCATACCCAGCCAAAGAAGGAGTCAGAACCTGTCACCATCACAACTGCTTCTTTTGTTTTCACTTCAGTTTTCAACTTTGCTTTTACCTTTTACCCACTGTAAAATATTCACTTAAGTTTTCTGTAATTCCTAAGCTAAGATCTTGGCCCTTGGATGTATTATTTTAGGGTTTCCTTATGTAATGAACCAAGCAAAGCAGGCCTATATAAGGACCATGCTTCAGTCTGTTCTACTGAGACTTTGATTAATGAAAACCTGAGATTTCTCTCAATTATTAGCAAATCTTTATTCTTACAGAGTTAAGAGTCAAGTCAGGCTTAATAATACTCTCTAGTATTGATTAAGTACCTGTTGGTGAGGTTTATTTCAATCATGTGCTTGCTGTGGGTTGATTTTATTCTCATTGTCTGTCTGAGTTTGAATCATTTTGTGCTTGCTGTGAATGTTTTATTCAAAGGCCAAATTGTTGAGTTAATTGCATGTGCTTGCTGTGGTTCTTAACTTGATAATTATATCCCCTTGTTAGAGTTTCAATCGAGTCCTCAAAATAGTCACTGAGAGTCTGTCTGAATCACAGTTCAGGGAAGGATAGTCTGAGTTCAGTAATTTATTAAAAATACTTAAACATCTTGAAAAATTCTGAAATTTGGAACAGTATTAGTATACTCATTAAACTAATTTGTCACCAATTTTCATGATTTTTAAAAATCATTTGATATTTTTAGAAATTGTCTGAATGTTTATTGCATTATCTGTCTGTCAGAGTTTGAAACCTTGTCAGAATCTCAAATTCTGATTAAGCCTTGTTGTTTACACTGCAAAAAGCATCTAGGGAAGTCGGTTCAACATGTACGAATTATAAATGCATATGACTAATATGATATAATAAAACATTGTTCATTGCTAAGGGTTTAGACACCCGCCTCTCGACATTAAAATCATAAACCAAATAAATAGAATAGTCTAATCGATCTCTCGATATGATTAGGTTACTCTATTAACAACATGCAAATGTCCTACTCAAATCCTGTCTCTCTCGACATTAGGACGAGCAACTTAACCAATAATTGATTACGCGTTTTAGTCATCGGTTAGTGTAGACAAGAACGAGCATGCGCTAGAAACATATGAACAACACTTTATATTTACCAATTATGTCATATTGCAAACACTTTTTATTACATGTCTACCCTAGTCCCTAGACTAGAGAATTAACTACTCATATTAAGATTAAAACTAATAGACAATAATATAAATGACATAATGGAAATGCAATAAGAGATAAAAAGAGAAATACAATACCGAATGGAAGAAACAAGACACTTGAAATGAAGAACATAAACCAAAAGAAAGCTTGTATTATAACTTGAATGGAAATGTTAACTATTGAAAGATTAACTAACTATGAGAATTACAAGAGAAATATTGAGAGAACTTTTGTGTAAACTAAACTAAGGAAAAGGTAAGAATAAGGTATGATAAAAGTGTAAAAGAGATGCCTCATGAGTCGTATAACACCTCCTATTTATAGTAGAATAGGAGGTGAAACGTAACATAGCATTGAAGAGCAAAAGGCGCATAGAAGTAGCTCGTCCCGATCGGGATCACCTTGTCCCGATCGGGACCGTAACATATCTGGTTTTTGTGTTAATTCCTCTCTTAATTGTTGATGGGATTCAATGTTTAGCGATAAATGGCCTCTTAATCACCCGGTAAATGTCTTTAATCCTTGCATTATCTCCACATATGGAATCCTTTGCTCCTTAACTTCCCTTTGACAAAATGTAATATGGATTTGACTTTACTATTGTAAAATGTGCATTAGTTGGTTCATCCATAATATTATTGCCAATGCTTCATTACTTGACCATTTCAATGCTTGCTTGACTTTTTGTGTGGGCTTGACTTCTTCATTTAGCATTTGTTGTAATTTTGGTCCATCATTTCCCACTCTTCTTAGCCTTAGTCTTCTACTGTAGCATATTTAGTCCATTTGTAGTGTTTTTAGCTCATAAAGCTAACATTGCCTACAAAACAAGTTAAAATAGCAAAGTACACTAGAAATGCAAATGTTAGATCACAACACAAAGATAAGTGCAAAATACGACACAAAATCGAGCTAACATAGGGGGATAAAATATACAAATTAGGCACTTACCACATAACCTACATTAGTCACTTGATTTTTTTTTCCATGAGAGAATGAAAGGGAGAGATCTCACCCTTTGATTGAGTTTTTGAAGGAAAGTGATGAAAAGAAGATGATAGGAAACGTAAAGAAATGAAGAAAACGGAGATCTCGAGCCTATGCCTAGGCTTGCATATCATTAGAAGAGATGTGGGACCCAAGCAAGAGGGACTCGAGCAAGTTTTGATGGACCCCTACGGGTCAAGGTGGCAAGGGAAGCAAAGGAAGTGGTCCTGGACCAAAACCCGCCCGAGCCAAGAAGAACCCGGGCGACTTAAGCCTTATCCCGGGGGGGCGGATTCATCCCGGGCGAGACACACTTATCCCGGGTGGGATGATTTCATCTCGGGCGTGTCAAGGCTAAATCCCAGATTCCTGCCCCAAAACCCAAGGGCCAAGCTCGACCCGCCCTACTTGCACCTAGAACCCATCTAATACCTCTTCTAGCTCGTGATACACTACCCCTTCTTCACCCTATCACTCTTCTTCACCCAATTCAAAATGAAAACTCAATCTTCATCTCCCTCACACAAACATCCCTCGAAAACTCTACTCAAATCGTTCCCATTGCTGGAAATGGAGGATTGCCCAACCAAAAGTGGCCCCTCCGGATTATAATCCACAAAAACCTCTCCTATACCTACCCCTTGTTCGCTAGAGCTTCAATGTGGGGGTGAAAAATGCAAGAGACGGTCAATACGGAGGACGATAATATAATGATGATAAGCCAAACAACGATGATAAGAGTGTTGATGAAAGAAGAATGAGCGAAGATGCAAACAAGAAGGAGTCGATTGGTCCATTGGTCAATGATAGCTCACATAGCCTCCAACCCTTGGACAATTGCATGTATGATTCTGATCCCCTTCTATCTCTCATGTTCATTAATTTGCATTTCATCTAGTATAGTTGCATCTACAAATATTTAAGTACTCGCAACCAAACCCTCTCTCTTTTTGCATTGGAAACAATGTTTTGTTCGGTTTGGGGAGGTTTGATTGCAAGTACTATGAGTTAATTCAAATTAGCTCTTCTCTAAACCGAATATCATGCATCATGTAATATAGTAGTTAGTTGCATTTAGTTATTTGCATTCATGCATGGTTACTCGTGACCGAACCTCCTCCTTTTTGCACTAACAATAGTGTTCGGTTCGGTTTGGGGAAGTTTGATCATAAGTAAACATTGAGGACAATGTCCGATTTAAGTGTGGGGATGAGAATTGAGACATTCCACTAAAATTCAAAAATCAAAAAAATCGAAAAACATCCAAAATACATAAAAATTTGAAAAATTTCGAAAAAGCTCAAAAATATGTTCTTTCTTTTCATAAAAACAAAAATCATAAAAAATTTAAAATTTAAAAAATTAAAAACATGTTCTTTACTTTTATAGTGTAGAATTGTATACTTGTGTGCTATTGTTCTCATCTCACACAGGTACGACACTTCATTTGAGACATAAGCAAGGGAATGTGAAGACTGCTTGGTATGATCGTTCTAATCCCTTATTCCCTTCCATTTCTTTTTTATTGTTCATATGAGGAGGATTGACTTATATCTCCAGGAGGATGTTGTGTGCTTTTTTGTTGCGGTTTGCGTGCCTATGTGTTGTTAGGAGCTTGCATTTAGATTAATTGGCATGTAGTTTGTTAGAGCATTTGCATTAGACTTATATATATATATATATATATATATATATATAGAAATGAGATCATATAAGTCCACCTTATTTAGGTGAGTCCTTGAGTCCTCATCTAAGCCGTTAGATCTAGATAATAGATGGCTAGGATTAATTCAAAATAAGGAGATGTGATATAAATACTTCAAAACCCTAATCTCTCCCTCTCATCCCTCACAACACAAATCTCCCACTTCTCTCTCTTCCTCCCATCTCTCTCTAAACTCCAACTCTCCCTTA
>JAGPOY010002055.1:10661-26288 GCA_018983105.1 Silene uniflora | reverse complement strand
GATTTTCACCTCATCTAGATCCGACTTTATTTGCTCTCCATATTAGCCTAGGAGAGCTATATTTAGTCATGCATCTTAAGAATCGAGGTTAAAATCGAGAAGCTATGAAGTTTTCTCAGAATTTTTTCTTGAAATTTTATTATCATATGTTGTTGATATAATACTAAAAGAATGTTAAGCATTTTGGGTAGAGTTACCTAGAGTTGTTGGTCATTGGATCTAAGAATTTCTGAACCCGGAAATGACCCGTAAGACAAAAGGCCCGGTCCGGTCTGACCCAGCAAGCCCGGTTCTCCGGGTCGAGCCACTTTTTGAACAGTCTTAGGACTTTTGCTTGATTAATTTTCAGTCTTTTTCTCACAATTCATTGTTTTTTTGGTTCTGCTTGCTTTCATGTCGTACAAAATTATGAAAGCATGAAATTTGTGCTCTGTGTTCTGAGAGCCCTTTGCATTGTTTATGGCCAATTTTCACTGTTTTTTTATTTTATTTCTTTTTTTCTGGGCTTTTAGTGATTCCGACTTTCTTCTGAGAGTAGTCCTTTTGCCCTTGGTTTCTTGATTTTACTATGATGATTTGAAAGTCTTTGCCTTTCTCTCATCGCTCTCATCCGCGAGGATGTTATAGGTTGATTTCGGTTAACCTAGTTTCCTTCCCTTATCAAAAAAAAAAAAAAAATGCAAAGGTACTAGAATAGACGTACTATTGCGACATGCCTGTCATAACAAAGCACCCATCTTTCACTTTTTCTAACCTTAAAAAAGAGTACTCAGCTGCACCCATGTTAAAGATGCAACAAGCTTGGAAAAAAAATTAGAGTAGCAGCAAGAGCTTCCATCAAACCTCACATAAAGCTTCGAACAACACCAACACAAACTATTCACCTAAGACTGAAAAGCAGACTGATGAAACTGGAAATAATAGAACGTAAATCTAACTAATACTCCGTACTTCACACTTCTAGCGGAGACTGTTGAAAGGTAGTCAGGGATAAATCAATACATAGCAGGGCCATCTCTGGACTAGAAAAAAAATCAGAATCAGCAACGAGCGTCTACTTTTTCCTTGATCATAATTAGGGCAGATGAACGAATATGAAACACAAATGAAGGAAGTAGGAACGACACACAAGTGTAAACACAGAATTGTATATACCTGTTCAGAGACGGGAGCTTCACTATGTACATTAAACAAAACCAGTAAAAAACTCGAATCATAAACCCTGCCAATGGAATCAAAACATACAAAAGCCACTTTGATGGGCCGGCCAGCTGGTCTTTCAAATACACTCGGCTCATCCTCTCTGCCAAGCAAAGCAAACAGCCAGTGGCAACGACAAATTTCAGGTACAGATTAGCAACTCTCAGGCCGACAAAGCTCGTCAAAGTAGTTATTGCATTTAAAAAAGCATTGACGAGCAATAAAAACTAATTTTCATGCCACCCTACACAATACACAAGAATCTCATTGCTCATACCCTACTCATAAGTCATAACTAATTCCAACTTGTCTTCACTCACAAGTTATAACCATTGAGAAAAGTATCAATCGAACAGGAAGACTAAATTATCAAGCTAATGCTATCCTCTGCCAAGCAAGTCTCCAACACAATGACAAATTTCGGGTACAGAGTGGCAACTCTCAGGCCAACAGAGCGCCAAAGTAGTTATTGCATTGTAAAAAGAAACATTGAAGAGCAATGAAAACGAAATGCCAACCCTACACTATACACAAGAATCCCATTTCTCATACCGTACTCACAACTAATTTCAACATGTCTTCACACACAAGTTATAACCATGAGCAAAATATCAATCTAACAAGACCAAATTCAAGATTTCATATAATGCCGTAAAATGTTGAAACTAACACAAAATAACACGGATATAAAATGTGTCTCCAAATACTTTGATTTATATCCAACAAAAAACTTTATACGCAAATACAACCACACCGCCAGTGTCCATAGCAAAAACAACCTAGGTTCTCAACCTTAATGTTTCACAAACCAATCATCCTGAAGCATACCAACAGTTTATAGGGTACAACAATAAGTTCGTGAATTCCCAATTTCCCATCAATGGGATATCCAGAAAAAGAACAATTTCTCGGCAGAAGAGCGCACTGCAAGTAGGGAAATAGTAGAACTACTACTACTATATAAGGAGTACTTGTTCCTGCGATCCTATCAAATTACCAATTTGACATGGGAAACAAGAAGTCCCCATGATAGAAAATTCCCAAGGACAACATCAATTACTCGCAAAACATGCAAAACCGTTATATACATGATACTGAAACTGCCAAAAGTTTCCAATAACAAATCAAGGAGAGCCCTTCAATCTTCAACAACCCTAAAGATTTTGTAAATTATTTTAAAGGAAATTCCCGAGGCTTTTTAGGAGGGGGACTGTCGCGCAAAGGGATAACAGAAGCAACGTTGCAACATGCCTCTCGAAGCAAAGTACGCCGTCTTAAACTTTTTTTCTAGCCTTATTTCTCAGCCACTAGATCACTTTTGAAGATGCAGCAAGCTTGAAAAGGAAATTAGAGAAATGGAAATAGCAAACAGATGAAACTGTAGGCAATACAAAACAAAACATAGAACACTAAAATGGGATACATCTCCTTAAAATCTAATATGAACGACTAGACACTTCTAGCTGAGATTTTTGAAAGAAGGGAATAGGAGTATAGGACACAAGTCACTAATTAGCAATGCCATCCTTGAACTAGAATAAATCAAAATCTGCAATGAGCATCTATTTTTCCTAAATCACAACTGTGGCTGTTGAATGAAAATGGAAGCATAAGCAAAGGAATGACACAACACATAAGTGTAATCACTGGAGTGGTATATGCCTACACAGAGGAATGGGGAGCTTCCCTATCACAGTATCACCATTAAACAAGACAGCGTTCGTAGTTTAGTAAATAGCAAAAGGCCAAACACCTCAAATCTTAAGCGCCTGGCAATGGAATCGAAAGTAGCCAAACCAAAAAGTGCAATCGTCGGCAGCAGACAAACGATACACAGTAGCTTGTTTTTCAAATACTCTCATCCCAATCCATCACAACCACAAATGTTGGGCACAGATTGGCTACTCTTGAGCTAACAGAGCTCATCAAACTAGGTGTGGCCTTTACCGAGAATGACATTGCAGACAAGCAATTAAAAGATATTCATGATGCCAAAAGAACGAAGTCGTAAAATGTTGAACCACCACAAAGTAACACAAAATTAATATGCGTCTTCCGATACGTCAACATATATCCAATAAAAAAACTTTATACGCAAGTACAACCACATCGCAGTCGTCCATAACCAAAAAAAAACCTAATTTTCGACCTTAATGTGTCATAAAACAATCATTCCGAAGCGTAACAAAAGCTTCTTCATATTCTCCAGACAATAATACTACAAGTCTACAATGTGATTGATCATCATTTATTTCTCGAATACCAAAACAACACATACTCCGTAATAATTAAGAGTATCATCATTAAACCACAGAGGCAAAACCTTCAAGAATCCTCAGAAGTTTTGATGATAAACTTCTGGCGACTGATAGGGTTCATAACCACAGGTGGACCAGCAGTTTGTGGCCATGCCTCGAATTTCGTATCCGTTCCTGCAAACCATTCCTTGTTCGAGACTAAAATGCAAATTGATGAAACTGTAGACAATAGAAAGTAAAACATAGAACACCAACATTTGAATATGTGATACATCACCTTATAATCTAATACCACGAAGGACTAGACATTTCTAGGCTTCTAGCTGAGATAGTTGAAAGAAGGGAATAGGACACGAGTCACTAATAAGTAGTGCCATCCTTGAACTAGAATAAATATCTGCAAATGAGCATCAATTTTTCCTAAATCAATATCAGCAATGAGCATCTATTTTTCCTAAACCAATATCTACAAAGAGCTTCCCTATCAGCATTAAACAAGACAGCCTTTGTAGTTTGCTAACAGCAAACAGCCAAACATCTGAAATCATAAGCGCCTGGCAATGGAATTGAAAGTTGCCAAACCCAAAAGTGCAATCCTTGGCAGCTGACGCCTGACAAACCATAAGCAGCAGCTTGTTTTCAAATACCCTCATCCCAATCCATCACAACCACAAATGTTGGGCACAGATTGGCCACTCTTGAGCCAACAGAGCTCATCAAAGCAATTGTGGCATTTACCGAGAATGCCATTGCAGGCGAGCAACGTAAACTAATTTTCAAGCCACCCCTCCACAATATACAGTCTCATTGCCCATTACCTAATCATAACTACATCAACTTGTCTTCAATCACAAGTTCTAACGATGAGAAAAATATCAATCGAACAACAAAATCAAGCTATAGAATATCGAGCTATGCGCACATATAATAGAACCCGTATATATAACAGAAGCTGCACAAACTTCGTATGCAAATACACGTTTATGACGTCAAAATAGCAAAGCTGTAAAATGTTGAAATTGCCACAAAGTAACACAGAATTAAAATGTGTCTCCCGACACGTCAATTTATATCCAAAAGAAAACTTTATACGCACATACAACCATGGCGCAATTGTCATAACAAAAACAACCTAATTTTCGACCTTAATGTCTCACAAAACAATCATTCTGAAGCGTATACAAACGCTTTTTCATATTCTCCAAACAATAATACTACAATGTGATTGATCATCATTTATTCCCTAATACCAAAACAACACAGACTCCGTAATAATTAAGAGAATCATCATCAAACCACAGAGGCAAAACCTTCAAGAATCCTCAGAAGTTTTGATGATAAAGTTCTGGCGACTGATCGGGTTCATAACCACAGGTGGACCAGCAGTTCGTGGCCATGCCTGGAATTTCTTATCCGTTTCGGCAAACCATTCCTTGTTCGAGACCGTCGACGGGGTCGTTCCTACGCACAAAATTCACCTCTCATTAATATCAAATCATAATCCCCTCAAAAAAAAAAAAAATATCAAATCATAAGATCTACTTACATTTCCCTAAATTTGACTAAAATGAAGAAAATCTAGGTTTTCTTTACGAATATTCCTCTAAAATTGTCAAAAATGAAGAATTTTGACCAGAAATTTGAGTATTTTACCTCCGAAAATCTTCCGATCAGACATCAGATTGTCGCAAACATAAGCAATCACAAATGATCCAGCAAGTGATCCGATGATGTACTTCGCCGCCATTGTTGAGCTATGAAGTTCAAATTACGCTCAAATTAGATCAACTAAACGTCAATCGATGCAAAATATGAGTAAAATAAATCGATTGTTGTAAGCGAATTAAGTAAATTAATCGAATTAAAGTGCAATTAAGAAAGAGATTAGATGAAAGAAATCGAGGAAACTTACCGTGAGATAATTGGGGATAAAATTAGGGCAAAATTCGATGAGAGAGAAAGGTGGTGAGACCAGGTGACGGGATTGTGAAAAAGAAGAAAGAAATGAAGGTGGAGAATTATGCTAGTCTTAAATTTGTGTGATATTATGATGGGCCTAATATGAGAAATGGGCTAATAGATTACAACATTGTTATCCGTCGTCGATAAATCACTAACCATGGTCGATACTTTTACGCATTTGTGACGCACAAATCCGTTACAAGTTTGCGAGTCAACTCACTCGAGTAGATAAAGACACACACTTTGAGATTCCCTAGATTTGTCTTATCTACATAAATGGGAGATATTTAACCTGTCATAAGCTTTTGACGGATAATACCTGTCACAAGGAAGACTTGTTGATAAATCTGCGGTACCCCCATCCCCAAACATTTCAATTCGTTAATTTAATTTCTTAATCTAATATAATCGACAAACAAAATCACAATAACGGTTTTATAGGTTGAAGTAGTTCTGCAGTAACTATACACATACTTCGTATTATTATGTTTCGGATTATTTGTATATAGGATAATAGGATCGCCATATCCAAACACAGCCCTAAGGACTGTTAAAACAATAGTCAAAATTGAACACAACGCGCGTAAATAAAGTATACGATTGAGTGTAACTAGTCTAGATCCCGCGCAATGGATGCACGGTATATATAGACTTTTTACTTTTTTATAGTATTACTTATGGATTTTAAATTAATATTAATATCAAAGTTAATCAAGAGAATTGAGTAATTTGAAAAAATATAAATGAAAATATTTTAATTTGATGATTTCATTTTATAATTTTTCTCAAATTATTTTAATTATTAATTTTTTCGTCAGCAAATTAGTAATAACAGTTTATTGTTATGTCGGAGTATATGTTTATATGCCAAATTTAGTTTATTTTAGTGAAAAGATTATACTCCCTCCCATCCTCTATTTTCTTCCCTATTTCCTAAAACGGATTATTCAGGTTTTATTCCCCTTTCTATATTTGGTAATTTTTACTCTTATTTTATTCATCCCTCTCTCCTATCACACAACCCCACCCAACTCTTTTACTCCTATTTTATTCCTTCCTTTAACATTCGTGACCCACAATTCATTATTTAACTCATAATTATTCATTCATCTCTCTTATCACCAAACCTCACCCAACTGTTTATCAATATAATACTCTCTCCCTTAATCTTTGTGCCCAAAAGAAAAGGGAAGAAAATAGAGGATGGGAGGGAGTATTTTAAAATTTAATGATGAAAAGATTATATTCTAAATAAAGGATTAGTTTAATTAAAGAAAATCTAACTTGTTTCCATATTTAAGTTTAGAGCATTTGGAGGGAAAATTTTTTGAGAATCCTCATTCTCTTAGTAGATAGGAGATGTTGAGCTAAACAAAAAAAATTTGTCGAGTGAAGCAAAGCTTAGGTTTGAGATTTGATCAAATTTTACAATTAAAATGCTCAGGTTTGTGTTCTCTCACTCAGACATACAAGAAAGATAAATGCAAAAAAAATTCGACTCAGGTCGACCAAAAGACCCTGTTATTCTGACGAAAACACAGGCTAACCTCTCAAGAGTCAAGTGTCATCTACACGCTAACAGATATCGACACTAGCAAGTAGCAACTGTTTTGGGGATTGCACCATTCACACAATGACACTTACATCATTGAACAGCCAAGTAAAATGTGAATTTGGATCAAAGAGTCCAGTCTGGGAGAATATCGCCTTTAAAAGAGTTTTTTCAGTTTCTGATACAGACTGTTTAAAAACACAACCAAACTTACATCATTGAACAGCATCGACAAGTCATGCAAAATGCAGCAGTAAAAAGGGTACTTGAGGTCTTCGGTAACTGAATTTGATATGAACAGTCTGGGTCGGCATTTAACATTGTTGAGCCGAGCATACACAGCATCTACAAGTTCTCATGCAAAATGCAGAAGTAAAAAGGGTACTTATAGTTGATGTCTTCAGTAACTTTAACAGTTTCACCGACTGATATGAACAGACTGAAGTAGGCATTTAACATTGTTGAGCCGAGCATACAATTCCTCATTTGTTGCATCGATCATCCTGAGCTCCTTAATCTCATCTTGCCATTTCTCCATCTGCTCCTTGTGGATCCTGTAGACAACATACAAGCAAAAAAGCGCTATGAATAGAAGCTTCACAACTGGTGTAAACGAAGTCTTACTGGTTATATTGCCTTTCTACAAAAAAAAAAGTTGTCCCACATTTCAAATCAAATCAAACCATGTAATGAATGAGAGTATATAAGGATTTAAGTTGGTCTCAAATCTGAGACCATCTTATACAAGGCTGATCGCTTAGATTTTGTAACTTACATTAGAACTCGCTCTTCAAAATCCTGATTTAGCTTATTGAAGTGTGCCTTTCCAGAATCCAGCATCTCAGAAACCTGTCGAAAGTAATTATCTTCAATCAGATAACTTAATGTGTAAATATTGCCAGCATAAGGTTTTCATAAATTCTTATATGAGATGGTCTCAGGATAAAAATATCATAAGACCATCTCATACTCCCATATAATGGGGTAGTTATTCAAAAATATAAACTTTTTGTTGATTTTTGGGTATCTCAGTATATGGGTAGGTCTTTTGGTTAATTAGGTTGGGTCTCACATTACACTAATATAAGACCGTCACCTAGGTTGGTCTCACATTACATTAATATGAGACCGTCTTCAAGGAGTCGGTCTTTACTATAGTTTTCTTTAAAGGCAACAGACAGCAAGTTCTCCAAGCAATTTTACCAGTTGATTAAATGCCTCAACTTTCTCAAGAATGTGCTCAACACCACGATTCATTTCTTCAGATCCAGAAAAGTTCATCTCAGTTTCTTCTTCCATGTTTTCTTCATTTGTTTCATTTCGATCTTCTCTGCTGTCATGCTCCATCTAGCACCAGTTTTCAAGGAGTCAGATAATGGAGAGTAAAACAATAATCCTTAAATAACCCTCAATCTTTTGGTTCTCGTCTGTGACATACGTTGTCCATCTTGCGTTTCTTTACTACTTGAGCATCTTTATATTCCATGATGATAACTATTCTGCATATGAAAGTTGTCAAGAATTTCCATATGCATACAGACCTAGAAGTATCAGACATGGCGCGTGTCTAAGTGTTAGGGCTAGCTTTGTTTATGAAAAAACACAGATACTTTGCTTTAAATGAAGTGTCTTATGTCCAAGTATGAAGTGTGACAGTAACATTTATATGCTGGATAAGAACAATAACTGAAGGAAAAATATTATATATGTTAAAGTGAAGGCAACAATTAACAATGGACGCTGGCTATGGCAATTGCAGCCATGTGGACGCTGAGAGGGGCTCTCGGACCTAGGACTAGAAAAGGGTGATTCAGAATAATAAAAGACATAGTTACTAACTTTACAAAAGAGCAATGGTTTAATCTGTCTTGACCAGATGGTTCAATGGCTTTCTGATCATAACTGAAGGACAGATGAAAAGGCCATCCGTACCAAAGCCAGCCAGGTAGCAACTGACCCAGCTCTATTGGCAACTGAGTAACGATAGACTTAAAGAAGGGTTTCAGATATGTTTGATACATGTTGCATCACAAGGCACACAGTTTCAGCAGGTATCATGCGTGACGAAAAACTGCCTATATTCCAATGATATGATGAAACAGTCACCAGCCGAGAATTGCTAGATGGAAAACAGTGTACCAACATTGCATACATAATATAGACGACTTTTTCTCTAGACACCGCCATGTGACTCCAAATGTCCCATACTTATAGGTGCTTCCAATAGCATTTTATTACACACAGGAGTGCGAAGCACAAACAAAACTATAGGACACTCAATGTAGCTTCAGATCACAATTCAACAACCCAAAGAGTTAAATTGAATGTACAAGTCCAACTGAAATAACAACTGCTCATTGTTCACTTAAGCTCAAGCATATGAATGTGTGATGGTAAAGGTTACCACACATGCTGATTGTTTTACCCGTTGTACTCAAGAGCTCCAAATGTATTTGCGGTCGCTTGCTAGACAGAACCAAACATAGTATGTTCCTTATGTAGAGGTAACTAGTATGATGTATTGATGTGTATTTGTATCCCCCTTCAATTTCATAATGAGTACTGATTTACCCACTTCGGCACCACCGAGAACGAAATATTTTCCCCGGTCTCTTGTTCATGGTTTTCCTACTTAACTCGCTAGCTATAAATCTATCCTGAATTCAAGGAATTATTTTCTATTGACGGCCTCATATAGATAACCTGCAACAGACATGGACTCTTAACACATTCCAAATGAGATAATTAATCATAAAGAGCTTAGTATCGGATTTAAGTGCAGGAAAACAATACAACAGTCTTTCCTAATCTACCTTCATATTAAAATTCAAAACCAAACAGCTTCTGCAAACTTCAACCTAAACTTAAATACCAATGCCAAACACTTACATTCAAGTATTACACAAACTAGAGATCCCTTTACATAACTTCAATACAGGAATTCACAGGTGCAAATTCTGTTAAATTCTCACATTAAGCAACATAGCAACCATTTCGAAAGTGCTGAAACACAAATAAATGAGCTTCATGACATGAGTATTAACACAGTCCAGTCATTGCACTTGGTCAAACAGCCATTCTCTAAAATTCATTATTCAGTTCATTTAATTCACGAGATTTAGCCATCAATATCCGTCCATCTTGTGTGTGAAACATGAACTCATTTAGTTGTACTCATTCTAAGAAATCAGTTAATCACAGTTTTTATATCCAGATATCAACATTTGCTTGGATCAGTCCATGTTATTACTACAATCAGCTAGTCACAGTCAAGAATATAGGCAGGCATAAATGACTATATTACTCAGACACAGCTAGAAGGACGAGTATTGGGACTCTGCTATTTTTTTTAAAAACACTCATAATTTTTTGCTTAAAATGAAAGGTCCTATGTCCGAGTTGTATGCTGGATAGTGTCTTAGTAATATGTGAGGAACAGCAATGACTGACGTACAAAATTGCTATGTGAAGTGAAGTCAAATATTAACAATTGATACAGACAGTGGAAACTTATAGGCATGTGGAGCTCATAGAGGCTGAGAGTCTTAAAACTAACAAAGAGTCCTTCAAAATCATACAAATACACGCATTCTTAATTGGAGACAATTATCACAAAAGTGAATACCAGTTTGAAGTACTCAAGACATTAGCAAGATTTAAGGAAACAACTAGAGCAACTTGTCCAACTCCTAAACTCTCTATTATGCTACATTCTAAATTGTGAGTTCTCGTAGATGAATTTCTACTTCTAGTTGGCGGTTTAAAAGGCAGAACATGGGAGATAATACTCTCCCAAGGCTTTGTGATCACAACTAAAGGACAGTGTAAAGACTATGGTGACCAGAGCCAATCTGGTAGTGACTGACCCAGTTTGGCTAGCTCTATTTGTAGTGGGGGTATGATAGACTTAGAAAAGAGTATAGGGATATGTTTGATACATGTTGCATCTCCAAGCACACAGTCTCATCAGGTATCATGTATGAAGAAAAACTACAGTTATTCCTAGCAATTGATGTTCCGACCTCACCACCCGACAATTGCTCAAATGGAAAAGGAAAACAGTGCAACAACATTTTATGCATAAGATAGAGGACTTTTTCTCTAGACACCACCATATGACTCGAAAACATGTCTTATAACAGTTATATGTGCTTCCATGGAGCTAAGTGTTCTATAGAGCTATCCACCAACCCTTCCCATAGCGTTTTAATATACACACAGGAGCACGAAGCGAAGACAGGACTATATGACAAGCTCAATCAAGCTTCAGATCAATATTCAGCGACCCAAAGAGTCAAATTGAATGTAGAAGTGTAACTAAAATAACAACTGCTCATTTGTTCACTTAAGCTCAAGCACATGAATGTGTGATGGTAAAGGTTACCACACACATTGATTGTTTTATGAGTTGTAGTGAATAGCTCCAAAAGTATCCGTAGTCGCAAACTAGACAGAATCAAACATAGTATATTCCTTAATCCTTAAGTATAGGCAACAAGTATGACTTGTATTTGTATCACCGTTCAATTTCATAATGGGAACTGCTTACGGCTTTACTCACTCCAGCTCCACCAAGTACTCCTATTTACCTTCACAGTCCCTTGACCGTAGTTTTCCTACTTAACTCACTTCCAAATGAGCTAATTTATCACGAAGAGACTAGTATAGGATTATAGTGCAGAAAAACAATGCAACAATCTTTCCCAATCTAACTTCATATCAAAATTCAAAACCAAACAGCTTCCGCAAAGTTCAGCCTAAACTAAATACCAATACCAAACACTTACGTTCAAGTATTACACAAACTAGAGATCCTTTAACATAATTTCAATAGAGGAATTCACAAGTAAAAATTCTTTGAAATTCTCACATTAAGCAACATAGCAACCATTTTGAAAGTGCTGAAACACAAACAAGCCATTCTCTAAAATTCGTTATTAAGTTCATTTAATTCGCAGGATTTAGCAATCGATATCCGCCAATCGTGTGTTTAAGGCATCAACTCCTTTAGTTGTACCTCATCCTAAGAAAATCAAGTCACAGTTTTCATATCCAGATTTCCCAGATTTTAACATTTTGCTTTGATCATTCCTTTTTTATTACAACAATCAAAGATAGAGTATACAGCATAATTAGATAAGCCACAGCCTAAACCACATTCAAAATTCGGCAAAACAAAGAATTCCGCTTCAAAGAGTAACCAACAAAGCCTGAATCAAGCAGTAGTACTGTATCATTTTCATAAAAACAAAGCTAGATTCCACATTGAATGACATATCTCCTATGCAGCACAAAATTAATTTGTCGCTAAACGACTCTAATAATAAGCTTCAAACAATATAATTCAGCAATATGTAGTTCAATAATCATGTTCCTGAATAAATAACTTTCGACACTGCTGCGATTTTCAACAACTCCGTGAAATTCACGCCTAGAAACTGTTATCAACCTCAGCAATGTGCTAATGTAGCTCAATTCACTTCTTAATTCACAGATAACCTAATTAAACTTATCCGAAAACCTAAATGAAATAAAATCGAATTAATTCAAGACTAATTGCACACTTATCATTCCGTAACATAAATCGCATAATTCGACTACGAGAAAGTACGATTTTCAGTTCACCGATTATCCAATTACAAGTAAATCAATCGAAATTGTTCGCAAATGAAGAGAGAAAGTAGAAATAACCTGGAATGATGAATCGCGGAGAGGTTGTTCGCAAGTCGCAACAATTTTCGGAGAACTGCAACATTAAAAACGAATGAATGTTAATTTGAAGAATTTAACGAATTATAATCGAGGAAGCGATGAATGTAGGAGGTAGAATTGGAGAGAATGGAAGAAAATAACCTGTGAAGTCGCAAATTGGGGATGAAGCTGCTGAAAAAATGGTGAAATACTTGCGCGCCAAATTGGTGCCCGAGTCACAGATATTTTGTTGACGGTTTACGATAATCACTCCTCAATCCTCCTAGTGTATCTCTCATTCAATAGTTTACACTTGAAGTAGGTGGTTCGTAAGTGGATTATATATCTCATACACTACCGTCTAGCACCGGTATTGTAATTTCTTAACGTTATAATAAAGTTTTTGAGTTTTTTTATTTTACAATTTCTGAGTTTTATAATAAAATTTTTGAGTTCATCTACTTAAATATTAAGTGCATAAAATTACAATATAACTCAAAAACATTACATATAAGCTTAGTTAAATTTGAGTTTTAACGGTAAAAAATAAGAATGTAACTTATAAACTTTAAAAAGTTCAGAAAAAATACACAAATGCTCAATAACAAATGAGATTTGAGGTACTACATTCGATGTATATTCCTATTTCTCTTTACACTTGCTTTATTTCCTTCTCACAAAATAAGGCAAATGTAGGGAAATAAAGCACTGTAGCACCAAAAAAAAAGGCAAATGTAAACTATTCACATGACAGAGAATCAGAGATAATAGTTTTAAATTTGTAATCTGTAATACCCGTAATTTAAGAAAGATTTATATTAATAATTTACGTATTTTAAATAATTAATTTATTGTATTCATAATTAATAAAATGTGAATAATAAGATGGAATAATATAATAATATAATAAAGTAATAAATGAGTCGGGAAGTAATGTTGGACCGTGTATACCTCGGGTCTTGCGCTCGGATTTTCGAGTAGTATTAATAATAATAATAATAATAATAATTGCTAATAATAATAATAGTAATAATAATATGGTAATTAGCTAGTTTCCTAATTGGAGACTTGGACCTCTAAACCTAGCCTATAAATACCATGTTAATGAGGTCTACCCTAGTTTATATTCATAATAAATCTGAAGAAGAATTGTTAAAGAGGAAGCAATAAAGCTAGGAGAAGAAAGAAGGGAGTTTAATATCGTTTATCGTCTCAAAGGTAATTTCTAAACCGTCTCATAACTCACTCGCCTTAAGACTAGTATAACTCGCTTAATAATTGACCAATTTACTTGCTTTGACCGACACCTCGACCACTGTTCGATGGAGACTAACTTGAACACCTTGGGACCACCAGGGGTCGACGGTGGTGGTGGTTATAGTGGTGGATTACGGGGTAGGGTGGAGGTTGTAGCTGTTGGATTAAAACGTGAACTGTACCTTTAAATCGTAACCGTCGTGACCTGGGACTGGGTTGGTTAGTCTTGGGGGAGGTAGTCGACCCAGGTGGTGGTGGTGGGTGACCCAACGGCGGCGTTTGGTGCTGGTGGTTGTCGGAGTAACGCAAAACAGGGGTAGAACAGGGGAATTGTTTGCGTTTTGTGAGACCGTCTTAAGACGAATAGTATGACTTCGTTACTCACTCGTCGGGGACAAAAGGACTACCTTCAGAGTCGCCATGGGACATAGGTTTCAATGGTGGCAGCCATAGGTTTTTTTGGTGGCTGTGGTGGTCATGGGTACTGGTTTTATGCGCGGTGGCTGGAAGTTGCGGTTGTATATGTTGTCTTAAATTCGTATTTTGTTCGACCTTTTTATTCGACTAGACCTCGACCTGGGCCAGGGCTGCTGCTGGTGGATCCACCGTGGGTCAGAGGAGACCACGGTGGTGGCTATTGGTGGCCGCTGGTGGTGAGTAGGGTTGTGTTTGTTCTTGTTATCGAGAGTGGTGTATGTTGCTGTTGGGTTGTATGGGTAGTAGCAAGGGCGTGTCTTGCTGGCTGTGTTGGTGGCGGTTGCTGGTGTTGGGGGTCGTGTCTGGGTGGTTTAAAGAGATAGCTCACAGTGGGGCCTGGTGGTAGGCTTGGTGGTTGTCGGGTATGGGTGGTTATACGGGTTTATGTGGGTTAGTTAGTGGGGTTAACTCGGGTTGGTTATGATTAGCTTTTAAGACGAATTTTGATATATCGTAATGTTTATAATTTCATAATAATGAATCGTAGAATAATTAATAAAGTTTTATAATTTATAAGGTTATAATTAATGTAAGAGGTTAATTAATTATATGAGTTAATTAGTAATTGTAATTATTGCTTGTCTAGGTGACGAAGTTGTGAGAAGCTTTGTTAATTCAATCTCTATTTATTCGGGTTGCGTTATTGGAATTTGCTTGCGAGGTAGGAAACTACTAAATCGAATATTATTCTTATTGTCGTATTTCTTGTTTGGCGTATTAAGTTAAATGGATTGGATGTGCTCAATTGATTATTCTTATGAGTTCTTATATTCTTGGAATTATTATTGTATGTCAATATTATTGTATGTTGTGGAGTTGGAAGTTATTATCTAGCGTGAGATGAGGTGAGTATTGTATAGGCCAGGTACGGGGATGTGGAAGGGCCGTGGACCTGAGGCGGGACTGTGTGTCCATTAGACTGTGTGTCTTGGAGTGGACTGTGTGTCCAGGAGTATCCAGACTGTGTGTCTGAGGCGGGACTGTGTGTCCGGACTGTGTGTCCAGAAGACTATGTGTCTTGGTGTGGACTGTGTGTCCCGTAGTGGCTGTGTGCCGTGATGAGGTGGATGGTGTGGAGGATTATTTACTATGTAAAAGTATATTACTCGATGTTTGCAGGTTTTGTTATTTTATACATTGTTTAGTTTTCCTACTCAACCGCGAGGTTGACCGTGTATTCGTGAACACCTGTGATGAACCATAATGGGGAGCAGACTTGCAGGTTTTGAG
>JAGPOY010002054.1:772-16401 GCA_018983105.1 Silene uniflora | reverse complement strand
ATCAGAAGACTTAGTAGTAGATGATTTATTAGAAGACCATCACTTTTATTTATGTTTTCCGCTGTAGTTCTTTTGTAGTTTGATGTAAAGGAAAATTTGTAATAACTAAGTTAAGTGAATTATATAAATTGCCTTGGAGTTTGATTTGTTATTCACTACCTCGGGAAACCGGGATGGTAACAGCCCGGTTTATTAGGGAATGCCTTGCTAAAGACTCCTAAATAAATCGGGGTGTTACAATCGGGTTCACTCGGTTCGGTCAGTCTGTAGCTAGGAAGAACGTGGTCGTCGCCTTTCGGTCCTTAAACCACGATTATACCCTTTCGGTCTCTAATCGCCCTAGGGTCTCCTAATTGACTTTCGCCCTAATTAGGTATTACCTATCGAATCTATGCAAGCCTTCCCTAACAATCTTTTGATCTAGGTCGGGGTTAACTAGACAATTGGTCTCCTGCGTGCACTCAATCAACCAATAACAATAAATTGCATACAACGATTTCTAGCATCCAAATTGGCTAAACAAACTACTACCCTATCATGCATAAACCGTAGCTTCCCTTATCCCAACATACTATGAAATTAGCTACTCATGCTAATAGTAATAAAATCACAATTAACATATGAATAACTAAGATGCAACATATTAACGGTAAAATTAATAAGCATAAAAGATTGAGGCAGAAATTAAGTAGGGGAAAACGAGAATTATGCAAAGAAATAAAGTAGATTAAGATTAAAGGTAGAGAGGAATGACAATCTTGCGAATCCGGCGTAAAGAACAAATCCTCGCAATTGCAAAACCCGTAAATAATACTAACTGGAGTTTCTGGAAAATTAAGAGTTGATCGATAAAATGTAAGTAATCAGAGGTAGAGAGTTTTTGATTATGGCGTATTAACGCCTTATTTATAAGAAAGCTAATCTTTCTAAAACCTAATACGTAAAACAGGCTGAGCCCGTCAGAATAATTGCTCGATCGAGCACTTGAGGTTCTCGATCGACCACTTCTTCATAGCAATCCTCTCGATCGAGGAATGAGACCTCTCGATCGAGATCTTCTCCTTAAGTCACCTCTCGATCGAACACTGGACAGTTCGATCGAGGACCTTTGGGTCTTCAACACCTCTCAAACGAGCACAGGACAACTCGATTGAGGCTTCTTCTCTTGGGTTCCACTCGATCGAGCACAGGGCAGTTCGATCGAGGCTCCAACTCATCTTCACTTCTCGATCGAGTACAGCAGGGACTCGATCGACTTCTTCTTGGCCTTCAGCATCATAGTCGATGATAAATGGCTCTTGGCTTGGCTTCCTAGCATGGGTTTCCGTTCCATCTTCCTCCATCTCCTAAAATGCATACTTGGGACGGTTTTAGGCTGGTTTTCGCTACTTCTCCATATATTCCTGCAAAATAGCATAGAAAATACAAAGTAGCATATTCGGGGCATAAAGTGACGTAAAGTCACCTAAAATACATAGAAATGCGTGCTAAATGAGACTGAAAAGTCTATATAAAATACACGCATTAACCGACACCAAATCAAAGCATGGCAAGTAATCGGTTTACTGGTTCGGGTTTTAACCAAGGTGGACAAGCCAACAGCCACAATAGCTACTTCAACCGTGGCAACGGTGGAAATTTTCAGCGTCAAGGAAGTGTCAATATTCAGAATTCGGCTGCAAAAACTACCGCATCGGCAAGCACCGTGCAAGGCAATGGGGAGAAGAGCAGCGACAAGTTATTCATGATGGAGAAGCAGGCAGCTGAGGATGATGCTCAAGTTGTTACGGGTACTTTTCTTGTTAACTCCGTACCCACTTTTGTGCTTTTCGATTCGGAAGCTTCACACTCTTTTGTTTCTAAGACTCATGCTATAACTATGGGGTTGAGGGAGTATGAACCTGTAGTAGATAATGTCTTTATACCGCCGGGGAGAGTCAGTAGCTTGTGGGAAGTTATATCGGGGTGTATCGTTTGTAATAGGGCAAGTTGATCTTCCAGTCAATTTGCTAGAATTCCCGTTAGATGGCTTTGAGGTGATTGTAGGAATGGATTGGCTAAGTAGGTACAAAGCCAGTATCGACTGCCATCAAAAGAAAGTAACTTTATGGGGTCCTAGGAAAACTAGAGTGTCTTACAAGGGGTTTGTGGTCAAGCCCAAGTTCAAGTGTATTGCAGCGATTACGTTGAAGTCTTATTTGAGGAGGGGTGTCCCATGATCTTATGGCACATCTTGGATACCGAAGAAACAATGTCAGCAGCAAAGGAGATACTAGTGGTGTCCGAGTTTGAAGATGTATTTCCAGACAAGATTCCGGGATTACCATCAAGGAGAGACATCGACTTCAATGTGGAGCTGAAATCGGAACAATACCTATTTCAAAGGCTCCTTACCGTATGGTACATTCAACCAAGTGTATCGCCTTGAGGTGCACAAGTTCTGTTCGTGAAGAAGAAAGACGGCTCTATGCGGTTGTGTATCGACTACAGAGAGCTGAACCATGTAACGGTGAAGAACAAGTATCATTTACCTAGAATCGATGACCTATTCGATCAGTTGAGGAGCTAGAGTTTTCTCTAAGATCGACTTGAGGTCAGGCTATCACCAACTGAGGATTCGAGAGGAGGACATACCAAAGACAGCTTTCAGGTTAAGGTATGGTCACTATGAGTATGTAGTGATGCCTTTTGGACTGACCAATGCATCAGCACTGTTTATGGACTTGATAAACCGCATATTTAGTCAGTACTTGGACCACCAGTTTGTGGTTGTTTTCATCGACGACATATTGGTCTATTCAAAGACTAAAGAGGAGCACGAGGAGCATTTAAGGGTGGTGTTGCAAATATTGCGTGACCATCACTTGTTTGCAAAGCTATTGAAATGCGAGTTTTGGCTCGAGAAGGTGTCCTTTTTGGGACATATTATCTCGAAGGAAGGCGTTTCAGTTGACCCGGCGAAGATTGAAGCAGTTTCTAAGTGGACAACACCGAAGAATGTAGGCGAGATTCAAAGTTTCTTGGGGTTGGCCGAATACTACAGACGGTTTGTGAAGGATTTCTCAACTATCGCTAAACCTATGACGGCATTGATGAGGAATGAGAGTCAATTTCACTGGGATGAGAGTTGTGAGTCAGTGTTCCAAACATTAAAGGAGCGTTTGACAACAGCTCCTATCCTAGCTTTACCAGAAAGGAATGAGAATTTTGAAGTTTATACGGATGCATCGAAGAATGGCTTGGGGTGTGTGCTTATGCAGAATGAAAAGGTAATTGCATATGCCGCGAGACAAATTAAACCGTATGAGGAGTATTATCCAACACATGACCTGGAGTTGGGTGCATTGGTTTATGCTTTGAAGATCTGGAGACATTACCTATATGGTGCAACTTTTAAAGTATTTTCAGATCATAAGGGTCTCAAGTACATCCACACTCCGAAGGAGTTGAATATGCGGCAACGGCGTTAAATGGAGCTAATCAGAGACTATGACATGAAGATAGAATATCTGGAAGGGAAAGCTAGCGTGGTTGCAGATGCATTGAGTCGGAAGAGTATACACTCTTTGTGTACATCCTTGTCTTTAATGCAGTTGAGAGATGAAGTGACCAAGATGGGGATTTACATGATTCGTAAAGGTGATGAAGTTAGTAGTTTGACCTTAGAACCTGAGTTCTATACGGAGATGAAGCAAAAACAACTTCTTGATCCTAAGATTCAGGAGTGGAGAGGAAGGATTGGTGAGGCGAATATGACAAGATTTTCCATTCACTCTGATGGGAGCGTGAGGTTTGATGATAGATGGTGTGTGCCAGCTGATAAAGACATGAGGGAAATGATTATGAAAGAGGCTCACTGTACACCGTATTCTATTCATCCGGGAGGAGACAAGCTCTATAAGGACTTAAAGAAGACTTTCTGGTGGCCAGGAATGAAAAAAGATGTCGCGGAGTTAGTTGCAAGATGTCTGACGTGCCAAAGGGTCAAAGGTGAGCAGCGACGACCGCAAGGTAAGATTCAAACACTTGATGTGCCGGAATGGAAGTGGGAGTCAATCTCCATGGACTTTATTGTGGGATTATCGCGTACAGCACAAGGCAACAATATGATTTGGGTGATTGTGGATCGCTTAACCAAATCAGCCCATTTTATTCCAATGAAAGACACTTGGAGTAAGCTTCAGTTGGCGAATGGCTATCGTAAGAATGTAGTGAGATTGCACGGAGTACCTAAGGACATCGTTTCGGATCGTGATGCATGATTCATTTCACGATTTTGGCAAGAACTACAAGAGCTAATGGGGACCAATTTGAAGATGAGTACTGCATTTCACCCAGCAACAGATGAACAGACGGAAAGAACTATCAAGACCTTAGAGGATATGCTAAGAGCTTGTGTCATGGAGTTCGGGGGTAGCTGGGAGGATCGCTTGGATTTGATTGAATTCTCGTACAATAACAGCTATCATACCAGTATTGGCATGGCACCTTTCGAAGCATTATACGGTAGGAAGTGCTGAAGTTCGATTTATTGGGATGATAGTGCTGAAGCATTAGTTTTAGGACCGGAGATGGTACAAGAGATGGTTGAACATGTGAAGATGATTCGACAGAAGATGAAAGCAGCTCAGGATAGACAGAAGAGTTATGCAGACTTACATCGACGAGCGGTGGAGTTTGTAGTTGGAGAAAAAGTTTTGCTGAAAGCATCTCCAATGAAGGGAGTAATGAGGTTCGGAAGGAAAGGCAAGTTGAGTCAGAAATATATTGGACCTTATGACATCCTTGATCGCATGGGCGAGGTAGCTTATCAGTTAGCTCTACCTGCTGCACTTGATCGGGTGCATAATGTATTTCATGTTTCGCAACTCAAAAGGTATATTCCTGATGTATCGCACGTTTTGGAGATGGAGCATGTAGAACTGGATGAAGCTCTTACATATGTGGAAACACCAAAGGAAATCCTAGATCGTAAGACGAGGAAAACAAGAAATGGCGAAACAACGTTGGTCAAAGTGCTATGGTCAAACCATCGGGTAGAGGAAGCCACATGGGAGGCAGAAGACGCGATGCGCGAGAAGTATCCACACCTTTTTGATCAAGTAAGTTTGGTTACGAGGACGTAACCTTAATTCTTTAAGGGGGGTAGGAGATGATCGCAAGTGTGTTTTATCGAGTTCTTTTAGCATTTATTTGCTAAAGTCAGGGTAGAGTATGTGTCTATGTCGTACGAGTTAAGTTTTGTTTTGAGTCTTTTATCACGTTATGGGTATATGTGTGAACTTCGGGGACGAAGTTCGTTCTTAAGAGGGGAAGACTGTAATACTACGGATTTCTGAGCATAGGTAGCTCGGCTGAGCTAGAAGTAAAAACTAATGCAATCTCACATGTATAAACTAATGCAATCCCACATGTACCTTTTAAAATTTTCACCTTATTAATATTTAATATTTCACTGTATTGTATTTTGATATTAGAAAAAAATGAAATGTAAAACTAATCAAACAAAATTAAGTTAAGTTGTGATTTTTTTTCAATGATTTTTTTTTATCACCAAGCTAATAGTAAGTATGTGTCAAGTTATTCTTTACACTAATACTCCACAATTATTACATTGCTGAAAAATTTAGCAACTTATATATTTTATAATTTAATACCAAATGTATTTTATTTTATGAAAAATTATAATTATGAATTTCATTAAAATATTAGAATTTAATTATAATCCCCCCTAATACTAAAAGAATAAGAGAATTCTAAAACTTTCCCTCCAAAAAGAATCAATCTAAATTAGGAAACAAATAATATTTTTTTTCATTATTATCTTTTCATTAGAATCTTTCATCAAATTATAATCTTTTAATTAAATTAAAATAAAAGTGATATAAAATTATAAAATACATATTGCTAATTTTCTTTACAGAATGACTTGACGTAAAATTATTCGGTATAATACAAAAATGCAAACCGATATAATTAGCTTTGGAAAAACAATGATTTTAGAAAATAGGGGTATATAACATAAAATCATTAGCTTTATGATTAAAAAAATTCATTAAAATAGACATTTCACAACATAGTAAATCTTCGTGATTAGTGTTACAGTTCAATTTTTTCTTTTTCTCATATCAAAATTATAATGAGGTGAAAAATAAAATTTTGATTGAGTCAATTTAGAATCTCCCTTACTACTAAGAAAATAAAAATTCTCTTAGTTTCACTTCAAAATGCATATACCTCAATAAGGAAATATGTGAAACTTTCTTCTGATTAAATATTACATTTCCTTAAAATATAATCTTATACTTAAATCCTAACCTTTCAATTAAACTCAAAATTTCAGTTTTTTTTATGTTCCATATCAAGATACAACTGTGTGAAATATAAATATTATTGAGGTGGTGATTTATAATACCCTGAAAAATAAAAACTCTATAACTATTGCGCATAAATGCGCATGAGCTATACTATTGAGAAAGTAATACCTTTTCTCTGTTGAATCAATTGATGTATTCTCTAGTTGTCTCCTCAAATCCTTGTACTATTCGGTGCAAGTCGCTTGTTTGCTTTGGTGGCTTTCTGCTGCTGGAAAACTGTTGTACGAAGACGTTGACTAGCTCTGCGAATGAGGCTATAGTCTTGTTTGGCAGGCTTACGAACCACTGCAAAGCCGCTCCAGATAGGGTAGAGCCAAATCCTTTGCACATGCATGCCTCTTTTAGTGGTCCTACTGCTGTAATGACCATCATCTTCTGCTTGTACTGGCCGATATGATCAATCGGGTCTGCGGTTCCATCGTATAATGTCATTGTGGGTGCATTAAACCCCTTTGGAACTGGAGTCAGCTCGAGTTGATCAATGAATGGAGAATCAGCGTAGCTTTCTAACGTAGCTTTCTCTATGGGAGTTGGCATTCCTGGTATCCGATACATCATATTTTTCAATTTGTTGTACTGGTTTTCCAGGTACGGCTAATAATCTGTCTGGGGTCCAGGAGTGGGCTGGTTGTAGTCTGACATCTGCCCCCAATCCAGTTGTTGATTAGAGTTCGATACTGTATTCCAGCTGTTATCATCTGGTTCCCCGTAAGTGGAACTGGCATCTGAGCGAGATGGAAGTATCCTGGTGTCTGCTGCTGCCCGAATATTGGAGCTACCTGCTGATTGGCGAGGGGTGCCTGAGGTATCCTGACCGATATGATTGGCGTCATGTTAGGTGCCTCAGTGCCCTGATTAGCTGGTGGGAGCTCCTGGTGCAGGTACGCAGGCTGGCTGATAGCTGGTGTAGCTCCCAGATCCAACCGTGTAACTAGTTCAGAGGGGAACGGTCGTGGCGCTCCCTCCGGGACGTCAGCACCTTGCCGGTCCTCTAGTGTAACGTGGTCTGGAGAGCCCCTGTCTCTCGCCTGCTCGATTGCTTGTGCACGGATAGTATCTAGATGAGACCAGATCCTCTTGTTCTCCTTTAGCGTTGCTACTTTCTGGCTTCGATTCTCCTTTCTCAGCGCCTCCACAGAGTTGTGCAGTGCTTCCAGTGTTCCCTCCAACGTCTGCGGCGTGTTGGGGGTTGGCTGTTGTGTTACTTTGCTCTGCACCCTGACCTCTGGATTTCTGGTGACAGCAGGTTGCCTTGTGACCATAGGAATGGTTGTTGTTGGTGGCGTCTGACTCTTGAGCGCCTGAGTAACTTTGGTGGTGGGCTTTGAAACTTGAGATGACGGCGTTTGTCCCTCCGGAGTGATCTGCTTCGGGTTCTCCTCTCCTTTGGAAGTCGGTCTCGTGCTACCTTCTTTGTTTCCAGCCATGGTGCTTTTGTTTCCTGTCTGAATTACGATCACAGGTGACGACTACCCTGCCCCACGGTGGGCGCCAAACTGTTTTGGTATTTTTCTACCGATTAGTAGATGGGGGGTCAAGGTAGGTTGAGCTTACTATATTAAGTATTAATTGATGATGTTTTAACGTGTATAGTTTGAATGTTGTAGGTTGAACGCGTATGATGTAAAGAATAACGAAATAAAGTACGAAACACGAGGTTTTGGTGGCGCGGAAAACTTAGGTGGGAACAACCGCGGGAGGGAGACGGTATACCTCCAAGGAGTTTCACTATGATCTCTTTAGGGCACGATTACAACGTTAGAGCTTGAGGCTCGAGAATTAGGTTACAATGTATGTGTGTATATATTTTTCGTCCAGAAGTTGAATTGAATCCCTTTTATGGTGTTGCTTCCCTTGCTTTTATAGTAGAGATTCACATCTAGGGTTTCCTTTCTTCACCTTCACGTCCTTCCATAAGTGTTGAGGTCGAATATTTCCTTCTTTGGTTTATGGTATAGTCGTCCTTAGATTTCTTTCTTATTCCGCGCTTTCCTTATTTGTATTTTCCTTGTTTGCATCTTTCCTTATCTCGTGACCTAATATTGCGAGTATCTTTATTCCATAATTGCGACGTTCTGGAATTGTCTCTTCCTTGATCGTGTAAGCCTGCTTTCTGAGTGGTCTGGGGTAGGAGACGCCAGACTTGATCTGCTGTACGAGTTCATCTGGTGCCAGGCTGCTTCTGGTGTCTTTGGGAAGTAGTGTGATTTTTACCCAAACAATGTTTACTAATAATGAAATTAATTAAAACAACAATAAGGAACGAGAATTGAATAAAAGGAAAGAGAATGATTACAAAGTTTAGATCCGGAAAGCAAAGTAAAGAACGAAATTGGAGTTTCCTCCTCTCCGTCGATGATGCCCTGATTAGGGATCTAATCATCTTATTTATAGTAAAACTAATGCGTAATTTAACATAATGTGTCACGGACCAAGGCCCATAACAATAAACTACTCGATCGAGGACAAATTCCTCTCGATCAAGTAGAATTCTTCAACCAATCACTCGATCGAGTAAGTAAGGTACTCGATCGAGGCTTCCCTTTCTCACAACCACTCGATCGACCATAAGAACCTCTCGATCGAACAGAATAGTACTCGATCGAGTACTTCTCAGCGCGTAATTCCTGCTTCACGCACTGAACTTCAAACGGCCGCCATTTCTTCGTTACTTGTCCGAATCAAGCGATATTTGCGGCGTTGGAAATATAACAGGATAAGCTTTCATCTCCAATTGGAATCACCTGATTATCTATTGTAGAACTCAAGTTATGGCTCTTCAAAGTGGGCACTAGCGGCGTAAAGCTCTTCCTTTGCTTGCCAAGGTCCCTTACTTCTACTAGTTCGTGCTTGGTCCACAACTTGGCCTTTTGACTTGATTATGGGACGGTTTCATGCTTCCCAATACTCAAGTAATCAGCTTCGACTCCTCCATCTCCTAAATGTGCATGCTCGGGACAGTTCCGGCTTAGTTTCCACTACTCTTTAGTTTGTACCTGCAAAACAGCAATAGAAGTACAAAGTAGCGAATTCGGGGGATAAAGCGACATAAAATCACCTACATGACATAGAAATGCGTGCTAAAATGGACCGTAAAGTCTATGAGAAATGCACGCATCATCATGCTTTGCCATTAGTGGATGTTGAGCCTGAGTCATATGTGCATGATGTATCTGCTGCTTCTATTGTTGATGTTGAGCTAACGCCGCGCTTACATGATTTATCTATTGCTACACTTACACCTCCGCCCCGACTTGGGAGCGAAATGGAGGGCATTTCTTCTGTTGATTCTTTTGCAGGTCCTGGATGGGGTGCATTGGAACTCAAACCTGGCGAACCATGCTTGAAAGACTTTGCAAAGACTGAGAATGCAAAAAGTGGAGTGGTGCGTGAAATCTCGAGGGACTACAAGCTGGAGCGCAACATTAATGATGGCTCAATGAAGTGGATTAAGAAGTCGGAAATTACCGCTGCTGAGAGTATTTCTGCAAGCCAGAGGCCCCATTGTGGCCTAATGGATTTATTTGGACAGTAAGCCGGGTTGCAACCCCATGCACCTTGTAATAGACTAATTTTACTTTGCTTTTCGACTATTTTTATTGCGTTTTATTTAATTATAGACAATTAGAATAGAGACAATTAGCGTAGAAAAATATTTTTGACTATAGACAATTTTGTGGTATTTTTGGGATATTTTTCATGTTGGTTTTGCAAGTAGAGGATCACATACTCAAAAGATTAATGTTTCAAGTGCGTGCATTAAGGAAAAGGGCTCGATTGAGTAATTTACTACTCGATCGAGAGGAGCATTGCTCGATCGAGGTGTTCAAGGCCTCGATCGATAGAAAGGAAGAGCAAAAGTCAGAAGTTGGTTGATTGAAGACCAAGCACTACTCGATCGAGGAAGTTTGGAAGTGGAAATGCTCGATCGAGGGGGCTATTTGCTCGATCGAGAACTTTTCCTCGAGTATAAAAAGGGAAGTTCCTCGATCCCAAATCATTTTTTGCTCGATCCCCTTTCTTGTTCTTCGATTACTCTAACCCTAACCTTTTTAATCCTTCCTTAATTACCAATTATATGCCCAATTAAATCCACAAACTAATTACCCAATTTGTTTATCGCTTCAATTGATCAAAATTCCCCTGATTTTCGTGCTCTTACTCGCCTAATCTGTGCTTTGTCGATTTTTCTGGGTTTTAATTCGATTTATTCGAATTTGTTGATCGTTGTTTGATTGATTGATTTTATTGTGGGTAATCTACAACGAGTAAGTAACCTACACTCTTATTTGATTAATTTCAACCCTTCTTCCCCTTTGTATGATGAATTTAGGGTTAGAAGCCATTGTAGGATCTTGAGCTCAAATTATTCCGTCTTTTGATTGTTGCTTGTCGTTTATTGTAGACACGGATCCTTCCTCTACCCCGTCTACTACTGTTGAGGCCACGAAGGCCATTGTCGAGGCTGTATCCGAGCAGCTTACTACCGCTGTTCCTGAGACGGTTTCTGAGACCGTCACTGTTAGCGACGTTGCTGTTGTCGATAGTGCTACTGTAGAGGCCATGGTCACTAAGCCTACGCAGGCGACATTGCAGCCTACTGCTGCTGTTTCTGAGGCTGTCACCACGCCTAAGCAGGCTGCTACCGTTGTTTTTGAGACGGTCCCTATTTCACAGCCTATTATCGAGGCTGCCACTGCCCCTATTAGTACTACTACTGTTGTGTCTTCTTCTATTTCTGTGCAGGGTACGAGGACGGGGGCTACGCCAAAGGTTGTTGCAGCAGGCTTAGCAACAAAGAGGCCCATCCAGCGAGCTAGTGCAGCTGCCTCACTCGAGCCTTTGGCTCAGCTTAGAGAGGTACATTTCGTCTCGAGCTCTCACCGTACTCGGTTAGAGCATTTATTATCCTCTCACATGATTTCGAGTCGTTTTGTTTCCAGTCCCGACTTAGAGACTTTAGGCCTTTTTGACGACGTTTGTGCCTTACTTAACGGGACGGGAATGTCGGGTTTGATTACTATGCAGGGGTTTACTTATCGAGTTCCCACTCTTGAGTTTTTTAGTTCTTTTGTTTTTGACTCCGATATGTACTCGGCTGACCCTGCTAGTACCTGTATCACCTTTCGACTCTTTAACGAGTCGCATGCTTGGACTTTGGCCAGGATAGGGACAGTTTTGGTGGTGGTTAGTGACGGACCTAAGACACCTCTTAGGCAGTTAGTTAAACCTATGTGGACTGCCCTTTCACACACACCCTACGCTCAGCGTAAGGTGGCCCACGTGCACTTACCTGCCCCCCGTTTCTTTTTGTGACTTCTTGGTGAGTCCATCTTTGCTCGACCTGAACCCAACAACGCTACCAACACTGAGCTATCTATTCTCGCAGGGTACCTAAACATTGATTATGGTACCCCGTTTGCTCTTAACATCGCTTATTTGATAGCTCAGCATTGGAACGGTATTGGTTCCAAGGTCACATGAGCTATTGTTGGTGGCGGCTTGGTTAGTAGGATAGCCAGCCACCTGTATCCCGACTTCCCTAGACACCATAGGCCCTATGACCGTGACGCAGTTATTAGTATTAGGACCATGGTTGGCTTTACTTGGCTTGCGGGTTATGACAGCCGGACATGGAAGATTTGTGGGCAGCCTTCTGTAGTATTGTCGTGTCCGACTCTACCCCGTCTTTTACCTTTACCATCTGTCGATGGGACGAAACCCACTCCCCCTGTTTATCACCTACCATTTGGAGCCACTCCTTCCCCGCAGAGTGAAGCTAGAGGGCCATCTGGCTCTCAGCAGGCTGGGACTACTGTGCTTCCCACGCCTGTTACCGTGACTCCTACACCAACTCCTACACCTACCCCTACCCCAGCTCAGACGGCCTTTCCGGCCAATTTTATTTGTCCTCCCTTGTTTGAGGCACCCACGGTCTTAGACCAAAGATGCCGTGATGCGCTGCTTTTGGAGATTCGCAGGGATGTAGCCCAGATGCGACGGGACCAGGCCGTAGCCCTGTTTCCCCTGTACGAGGACCACGTGAGAGAGGGGCGTCCTATTCCAGCCGGCTGGCCTCACCCGTCTTTCTACCGATACCTAGAGGGTGGGTACCCTCCACTTCCTTCCGAGTCGGAGGAGGAGGTGAAGGAGACACCGGTAGCTAGAGCGGTGAGGTTGCGAGCCGAGGCGGCAGCTAGGAGGCAGGCTCAGGAGGAGGAGAGGGACCCGACTTTTCGGGTGGGTCAGGAGGAGGAGGCGGGAGGTGACGACTAGCTTCACATACATATTTTGCTGCTGGTTTGGGGAAGCCGTCATATTTTGTGAGTTTTCTGCTTTATTTTTCATCTCCTTTTGTATTTTATTGCATTTCACTTAGTATCATGTATTAGGTTGTGTACGCCTTTCCCCTTGTTTGCTGTTAGTGTAGTTGGGAGCCAATGGGGACATTGTCCGATTTGGTTTGGGGAGGGTATATGCATCCTTTTACGTCTGCATTTGCATTTGTTTTTGCATTCACGTTTCCATTTCTTGTTATTTTATTACATGTTTTATAAAAAATCAAAAAATCAAAAAAAATTAGTTAATTTGCACGTTTATTTTTGCCTATAGTCGAGTCGGATTGGAGTATTTTCCGTGATGAAAATTGCACTATAAGTCATTTGTATGCCTTTCCTTGCACTTTCACGACTCAATTTGCAAAACAAAAGTGATTTCTCGAATTTTGTCTTGTAAAATATTTTGGACAAATATGAGTTTTAGAGCCTAATAAATTGGTGTCATTCATGACCAATTTCATGTAGAAATGTGAGTAGTTACTCCTTGCATGTCATGTAACATTAATTTGCACAAATATGATATTTAATTGCTTATTGCCTGCACGCAAGGGTTTGTGGTCGGTATTACGTGTTAGAGAACTACTGCATTTTCCCCTTTCTCATTTTACCCCATTAACTCCACATTAGCCAAATCTGCCAGTTGCCCCGAAACTACAACCTATATTTAGCCTACCTTTGCTGAGCTAGTTAGTAGTTTTGTGGAATGTATTTTATCGTGTCAGATTTTGGCTCGTAATTCTTATTTTTGGAGAGAGTATTTGTGAAAAAGAAGGGACGAAGGAGAAGAAAAGTGCTCGATCGAGTCTTTTTCTACTCGATCGAGTAAGTTTGGTTGTGGTAATGGCTCGATAGAGACCTTTATTTCTCGATCGAGGGATTGTGTCTAGAGTTTTCCTCGATCGAGTGGTTCACCTACTCGATCGAGTGGTTTTGTTATATAGTCTTCTCGATCGAGTGGTTCACTTTACTCGATCGAGAGACTTGGTTACTGTTCAGCCTGAAAAAAAAAGAGAAAAAAAAAGAATGAAAAAAATCAGAAAAAGAAAAGAGAGAAAAATAATAAGTGGCTGAATTTTTAAACCTCGTATGCTTATTTATATTTTACGAGGTGGATTTTGGTGGAATTGTGTTGGATTTGCCTAGTTAAATTAAAGGCAATGATCTTATTTTTGACGATTGGAAGAGCGGGATGCGTTATTTATGGTTTGATTAGGTTCTAGCTCGGCTTTTTACCTTCACATTCCCATAATTTATTTTGCTCTTTCTTACCAATTAGGCTCACATTCCCATATTTTTGCAATTGTTTGGCACGTGATAGTCCTTGAACGGTGGTATGCGTGTGTACGGTAGCATGAATTATCTAACATATTATATTGCATGCATGATTATGTCGGTCGTAGTCTAGGTGAGCGACTATTTCTTCTTCTCTCTTTCACATATATTTGCTTACCCTTTGCTTTTTGAGAGAAGAGTGACCCGAGAGAGTCCGAATTTTTATCAGTCTTGCAAGGTCGAGCGTCTAATTTATTTTCAAGATATGCATAAATTTTGTTCACTTATGTGTTGAGCTTTGCGATGGTTGAATTGTGCATTAAACGGTTTGGCATTGCCTTATAGCTAGCTTTGAGATTTACTCCTTTCCATTAGGTCCATATAGTTGCATTTAATATCGATTGAGGACAAGCAAGGGTTTGGTTTGGGGAAGTTTGATGCGTGTATTTTATATAGACTTTTCAGTCAATTTTAGCACGCATTTCTATGCATTTTAGGTGACTTTACGTCACTTTATAACCCAAATATGCTACTTTGTGTTTTCTATGCCATTTTGCAGAAATATGGTGATAAGTAGCGGAAACCGACCCAAAACTGTCCCGAGTATGCATTTTAGGAGATGGAGGAAGACGGAGCGGAAACTCATGCCTAGGGGAGCGTGAAAAGCCAAGCCAAGAGCCATATGCTATCGATCATGAAGCTGGACCAAGGAAAGAGGTTGATCGAGTCCCTGCTATACTCGATCGAGATGTATGGAAGAGTAGAAGCCTCGATCGAGCTGTCTTGTGCTCGATCGAGAGGAACCAAAGACAAGAAGACCTCGATCGAAGAGGAGTTATGTTCGATCGAGGGATGGCCAAGGAAGAAGTTCTCGATCGAGAAGATCAAGACCTCGATCGAGAAGATCAAGACCTCGATCGAGAAGATTGCTGAAGAAAGTTCCTCGATCGAGTGGATTAAGTGCTCGATCAAGCAGAAATCACTGACGGGCTTCCTAGTCCGTGAGTAATTAGGTTTAGGAAATTCCTATTTTGTCATAAATAAGGCATTGTACGCCATTAGGAAAGGAGGATCTCTATTTATCTCTTATCATCTCTTATTATCTCTGAATTACCTCTTAATCACTCTCTTAATCAGAAACTTAATTTCGCCTTTCACTGTTAATTACTTTCGGGTTTTGCAATTTACGAGGACGTGTTCTTTACGCCGGATTCGCTACGATTGTAATTCCTTTTCTTTTTAATCTTAATCTTTCAATTATTTATCGCTTTTAATCTCTTGTCCCTTGCTTAATTTCTGCCCTAATTCTTTTATGCTAGTTAATTTCGTTATTATTATGTCGTTCATAGGTTATTCAATTGTTTTTATTATTAGCATAATTAAAAGCATGAGTAGCTAAACCCCATAATATGTTAGGGTAAGGGAAGACGTGATAGATGCATGATATGATTAATATGTTAGGGTAGTTTCGAGATAAGAATTGTGCTAAGCAATATAATTGTCGTTTGGTTGATTGAGTGCACGCAGGAGACCATTCATTTAGTTAACCCCGACCTAGATCGAAAGATTGGAAGGGAAGGCTTGCTTAGTTACAATAGGGAATTATATTCCTATAGGGCGAAAGTCATTAGGATACCTTAGG
>JAGPOY010002053.1:0-15635 GCA_018983105.1 Silene uniflora | reverse complement strand
AAAAAAGTCCCCCTCGCTCCACCATTGCGTATATCATCTTCTTTGTCAAACTTTTGGGATAGAAATGGGGGGCACATTGTAGAAATGGGTGGCACAATGTATTAGCCGGCATTCATTTTGCCTATACAAATATACAATAACTAGTTTAGATCTCGCGCAATGGTTGCGCGGTATACATTATTTCTTTTTCTTTGTAATGTATTAGTTATAAATTATAAATTATAAATAGTATAGACCCCAGGTATTGTATGTATACAGTATCTATAGAGTTTTACTTTTCAATAATATTATTTGTGGAATTCAGACTGACAATTTATTTATTTTTCATGTTTGCCATCATTATTTTTTTTTTTTGAGGGAATTTGCCAATCATTATTTTGATTTGAGGATTAAAAATTAAAATTGTAAGAAGTAATGAAATGAGTTTTTTTTTGTATCGAGAAATAAATGATGTTATTTTACAAATATTTACTAATAATATTTTTTTTTTCAGCCGTAACTTTTTATCATAAAAAGTCAATGAATTTTTATTATAAAGTTCTTTTAAAAAAAATCCGTTACCATAAAAAGCCTGGAGATAAATTTGTGCACAATGTGAAATATTGAATGTTGTAAATATTTAAATCTAAAAGATTATGCCCATTTTATAACCTATTATGTCGATATCTATAGAATAGAATATGCTAAAAATATCATGACCTATTCTAGGAAATATGTTTAGGCGGGAAACTTTGGAGTTCGCTTATTCATTTAGTAAATAGGGGATGGGAATATGGTTTTGACTAATTGGCAATTTTATCCGATCCCATAAATCTGACTTGGACCCGCCCCAAATCTAGCACGACGGGTGCCAGAAAATTAACAACCGGAAACCTACTCGCCCTAACCTGTTTGCGACCCAACGCGGTGACAAGTGACTAGACAAAGAAATGTTTGGAATTTTTTTTTTTTTTGGTTGTTTTTATTTTGAGTTTATTTGTTATTATTATTCATTAGCCTCCTAAAATTTTTACAACCCTTGCTACAATCGTGATTTCGCTTCTGGACTATTGGTTATAACGATTTTAGTCAGAGCCGCCAGCCGAAATAACATTTTTGAGATGAATATTCGATTGTACAAAGGCATACTCTTGACAGTTAGGTTTCACATTAGGCCATGATAAACAGAGTACCCTGCAAAGTTATTATGTGCATGTCCTAACGATTTTATTTATTCCGCCTTATTATATCCTTATTTCTTTCGAATTGGACATCTATCTCCAATCTGCAAGCACGATGTGAAGCAAAAGCAGGATGATTATTGATCGTTTGAATGATTAGTAGGTTGGTTTCTGTTAAGAGTATAAAATTATTTGTCGGACTTTAATCATCAGCTTAAACTCTTGGTTAAAACGGTTTACCTTTCTACATAGTATCAGAGCTAACCACCACCTCTCCGCATCCTTGGCCCTAGGAGTTGACGCGTTCGCGCGGGGCTAGAATCTCCTAGCGCAGAGCCAGTAGGCGAGGGCGTAGTCAATGCGGAGAGTAGTGTAGAATGATAAGTACGATCCATTGCAAATGTCCGACATTGCTCATGTAAGAGACTTGAGAACACGACATAGCCACATGCCCACACCCCTTAGAAATGGACTTTTATCACCTTTTGAGCTAGTTTTTGGGGTGAATTCTCCCATTACCTCGCTTACGCTCCGTCCACAATTTAAAGCCTAAAGGGCATTCGTGTGAAGGGATAAGAGTATAAAATCATCAGTTTAAGGTTTTGGTTGAGACGATTTATCTTTTTACAACTTCAGTGATGAGTAGTGTATTGTAGCTGAAATGGTAAACAATAATCCAAGATATCATCTGATTTGTCAAACTTTCGGGATAGAATTGGGTGGCACATCGTATTAGCCGGCCTTCATTTTGCCTATATATATACATAATGGGAATATGGTTTTGACTAGAATTGACAAATTTGACGCGGCCTAATAAACCCGACTGAACCTAACCCGAAACCTGATATGTTAGAATCCAGAAAATTAACTAGGACTAAAGTCGCTCTTCCTCAAATCTACAAAAAACGGAAAATTGATGATGTGTACCCATCGTAAAACACAGGATCTCATTAACTTGTCAAATATTTGGGATCGAAATGGGTAGCACATCGTATTAGTGCTGCATTAGTGGTATAGACTGGTAGGCATGTACGCGTAAGGTTGACATTGCCTATAAAATGAAAAATCAAGTTTCGAATTTTGACATCCAAAACATTATCTTAGAGTACTGTAACACACGAAAAATACTTGTTCTTTCCAATCATTTGTTTACCCTTTTTATTCTTTGTGAGACGGAAGGAGTAGCACTTCAATTAATTACTCCGTATCAATTTAGCATCATCATGAGAATCTCTCGATCTCTGAAGCTATTCATCACAGTTACATTACTTGTCTGCAGCATTGCAGTGCATTGGCAATCCACAGAGGGCCAGAATAGTGTAAAAGACCTGCAATATATTCTCAGAAATCGGATAAATGAATGTGACTCTGCTGCAAAGCGAAACAAGGTGGTGTCTTCCTGCAAATATTTCGTGTACAATACCGTTCAAGCAGGCGACCAGGCGCTGAAGAAATGCTGCGACAAACTCAGAGTGCCAGAATTTGGACAGGAATGTTTTTGTCTTCTTCGCCAAAAGGGGAGGGAAACCCCCGTCACAGACTTAACCAAGTACCAGAAGAAGAGGTTGCGAGTGCTGGAAACGATTAGCAACAAGAAGCTCTTCATCAACAACTGTGCTGCTCTGAGCGGCTTCAATGACTGCTCCACGGTTTCCAATGCGCTCAAATATGCCGCTTACCTTGAAGATATGACATGATGACTTGGTAGAAATTATACGGAGATGTTACCGTAATCAGCTATTTTCTGTCTGGTAGAAATTATAACAATCCTAAATTGAAAGAAACTTTTTCACTTCAAGCTTCATACATTCACGACATTTCTCGAACCTTTTATTAAGGATTAAACACTAGGAAAGTACACACCGACGAAATGCAAGGGATGGAAGCATAACCGATGCTTATTTATCATTAAAACACCGTATAATTGTACAAGAATAATAAAGATTAAACACACATTACAAATTACCCTAAGACCTTAACAATGAACTAGAGTACAAATAATTATTTTTCAAGAGCTTTAAACTACAAGGGAAAGAGATATATATAGAAGTGACCGATACACAAAATCCTACTACAAAACTCGAAAACATGTGGTAAATTGAGTTTACGTGTGACAGTTTTTCTAATTTTAGACACATTAATATTATCACCATCATTTCTATACAAAGATATTAAAACTACTTAAAATGTTGTCTACAACACTACCTTCTATGAATCGTTGCGGGAGACGATGAGCTCGTCAGGGAAGTTGGCATCGGAAGTTTCTCTAGGAATCATGATCTCGTCATCTGCTGTAAAATGGTATTTTTCTCCAATGGCTCTCAGCAGTTGGTACACCTCGAACATACTCGGCCTCTCTTTAGGCACAGGAGTAACACAGTTACAAGCAATCCTAAGGAACTGGAATAGCTCTTTATCGACTCCCTTTTCAAGAAGACGCTTGTCAATGGCAGAATGGAGATCTGAATTTTCCGACAGTTGAGAAATCCAGTCGACTAAATTACCCTTAAAGGTTTCCGGGGCATTAGACACCTGAGTTGCCTTTTCACCCGTGATCAATTCCAACAAAACAGTCCCAAAGCTAAAAACGTCTCCCTTTGGGGTGGCAACAAGTGTTCTAGCATACTCGGGGGCCACATACCCCAAATCTCCGAATTCCCCGTTCACAAACGTACTCAAATGGGTGTCTATCGGATTCATGAGCCTAGCTAGACCGAAATCAGAGAGCCGGGGATCAAAATCCTCATCCAACAAAATACATTTGGAACTTATGTTTCTATGAAGAATTCTAGGGTTGCAATTATGATGCATCCAAGCTAATCCCTTGGCCGCTCCAATAGCGATTTTTAGCCGTGTGGGCCACTCCAACATCTCGGGCATGAAGGCCTCAGGGTCTGAAGGGTGAAGTTGCTCGTATAAGTTTCCATTAGCCATGTATCTGTAGACTAGAAATTTCTCTTTCTTTGCCAAACAATAACCCAAAAGGGGAACCAAGTTTTGGTGCCTCACACTGCCTAAAGTGTTCATTTCTGACAAGAATTCTTTCTCCGTCCGCTGTGAATCTTGCAATCTTTTAACCGCAAGGAATGTACCATCAGGCATCACTGCCTTGTACATTGCTCCCGTTCTTCCAGAATTGATGATGTTGTTATTGCTGAAGTTGTTTGTGGCTTTCATAAGGTCGTCTAATCTCATTTTTGAAGCTGACTTCTCAAACATCGATACCTGAGCATCATAAAAACTTTATTTAACAAAAGTACGCAATGACTAATATTTTTTACACAGATTTATTTAGTACTCCGTATAATACTGTCTTGTTGTGATACCAGCCGAAATCCTCGGGAACATTTGATATTCGCATCATTTCATCAAGATGAATAACAGGGTAGGTTACACTTAAACATTTACTATAAAAGAATTTGTTTAAATTCATAAGAAGAACGAATGTTGCCGATATAGCGGATAAATCACCAGAAATTGCAGCCAATTGCTCAACTTTTGAATATACTTCTCTAGTATAATCAAAAACATGTGTCATGTAAATGTGACAATTCTTAGAAAATCTACGTTTCTATTTTCTAATAGTCGGATAGGGCAGGGGTTAACATTCGAGGAGTCCGTTTAAATGAACAGGCACCCAAAATTTACCACCACAAAACAAATACCAAGTGAAAGTTAACTTTCTAAATTCAAATACAAACGAAGTTGAATGAGTGCACGAAAGAAGTTGAATGAGTGAACATACTTTGACTGCTTTGACGCCCTTCAATGTTTTTGCCCATCTGTTACCTTCTGGATCCTCCATTTTCTTCCTAATAACCTTCATCCGTGAAATGTAAAAGAATGCTATACCCGCTACAACAATCACGAGAGTAAATCCTCCAGCAGCTCCACCAGCAATAATCCCGGTGTGAGACTTGCTAGAAACAGGACATTCCTTTAGTGGTGGCCCACAAAGCCCGGGGTTATTAGCATAGTTTTCTATGGGAATGTTTGTAATGAAATGAGGAATCTGCCCCGTCAAATTGTTGTTGGCCACATTAAAACTCTTAACCCGACCAAGGTCTCCTAGTTGCAGGGGAATTTGACCAGACAACAGATTATGATCAAGGCTAATATCATTCAAGTAAATACAATCTGCAAGAGTTTCTGGGATTGTACCCGAAAAACTATTGTCCGAAAGGTCAAGTGTTGTCACAAACGGGATCACTTTCGAGATATTTGAAGGAATTGGACCAGTAAAATCATTACCGGATAAATCCAATCCCGTCATACTTGTACAATTCTCGATACCAAGCGGAAATCCACCCTTTAAACCCATATCACTTAACTTAATGTTCAAAACCCGACTCTCTTCCGGGTGCCAACATTCAATGCCAATGAATTTACAAATAGCACCCTCAGTTTTATTACTAAAATCCCATGTTCCATTCAAGTATCCATTCGGGTCCGTAACCGATTCCCGGATCCTTTTCAAACAATTCACATCAGTTGGAGTCCCAGCAATACCATAATCACCCAATATAACAATCAAACATCCTAAACCACAGACTATTGAAGCAACTAATCTTCTACTAACCACCATTTTTACACCTCAAAAATCACAAAAACTCACAAATATTTCCAACAAAAATCACAGAATCATGATTTCTATACATAAATATAACATCTAGAGCTCAAATTCAAAAAATTCAACCTAAAACTTCAGCAATTAATACAAAGATCAATACTTTAATAAACCCTAATTCAAATTTAATTCTAGATAAACCCTAAAATTGATCAATACCCAGTTGAATTCAACACAAAATAATTGAAATTAACAAGAATTGAAACATACCCAGATGACAAAATTGAATCTTTGGAGCTCAAAATGCCTGAACAATGAGGGAAAATGGGTAAATTAAACAAGAGTGTGAAGAAGTGGGCCTACTTTTAAGTCAACATAGACGACTTTGGTGAGTTGCTTGACTTGTTTATCAACGACCCATAAGAAAAATATAACCAAATTTAATGTGCGTGTTGAAAAATCAAGGTTTTATAAGTGATAGACTGATGTCTGAAACTCTGAATGTCTGATAGTGCAAAGTGCACCAAATTGGAGGGCAAAGGGAAAAAACTGATGATTTTCCAAAGTGAGAATGAGACTTAAAATCGGTTGGTCTTGCTTCAGACGTGCTATTTTTGGCTCACAAATCCTCATTTGTGACGGGCGTATTCGTCGCAAGCTTACGACGGGTCACTGACAAAAGCAAAGTGCCTAGGGAGTAGCATTATGTTTTGTCTTATATATCATGTGGATAGTATTTGACTCGTCGTAAGCTTGTGACGGATATGTCCGTCACAAGGGACTTGCTGTTTTTAGCTGAAATAGAATGACGGAATTTTATAACCATTTTGCGGCCAAATGTGACAACTATTAAAAACCAAGTTACCATAAGTTGTAACATTGACTATAATATTATGATTATATTTAATCATAAAATGGTCACATATTTTCGTGTGAAGTTTCAGAGGAAAACTGGTCTGAAAACAAGAATTTGTGAATACGATTGATCAAAATTTTCTACGGTCGGGTCAAGGTGACCCACATAACGTGTTGACTGGATTTACTTGGGCGAGTCAACTCAATTTGCAAGTTTCTGAAAGTCTATAATCCTTGAATCTTTTAATGGTCTTGCTTTTATTCACACTTTCCTTCGGCCTTCTTGTTAACATTTCACACCCAACGTAACTATGTAAGTTAAACAAATTCGTGTTTAAGACGGATTAGGTAGTATGAATAAGAGTATAAGACAACAGAAAACATGGAAAGAAGTAAAAATATTTGTCTTATATGTACAACAATACAAGTGAGATGATATTTAACCCGTTTTAATATTAAGACGAAAACATTCATCTTAAGTAAGACTAACTGCGTAGGTTATTGTAGTACTAGAATTGGCCAACTGAACGGCCCGACGCGCCTCGCCCGATCTCGTAAGTCGCCATACCTAAGGCATGATTGGCTCGCCAACATAATAGTGTGCGGTGTTATAGCTAGTTAACGAAGAGGAGTTAAATAATACTCTCTTTATTGTGTCCTTATTCTCATTTTATATTTTTTAGTGATATTTTAGTAGGAATATAGACAGATGATTGGCATCAGAGTGTAGAAAAATCCATAACGTAAAATGGACTAGAGATTGAAGTAAGCACATTGTGGCTCATGGACCATGTTCGCACCATAAGGAATTGACACGACCTAGAACAGTACGACATGCTCTGTATGAGTCCTATGAGTCATGTATCGTGTTAAGGCCATATTTTGACAGCACAACAAAAAAAAAATACTCCGTAACAAAATTGAATGGGTTGGCAATCTTGCCACGGTGGGCTGGCACCGTGAGCTAGTGGGTTGCCACGCCCGAACCATTGAGCAACTCTTGCGGTGGACCCGCACGCTCATGGCACGACATGCTCTAAGGCCCTGCTCATCGTGCTTGGGTCATGCATTGGTACCAAAGCCATTCATTATCTCACAAATAAGGCACGACACGGCCCATCCATACATCGTCTACTCGTGCCTGTCAAGCGTATCATGCCAATTATACTAACAGACACGGTGGGCTGGCACAAGGCACGACCCACCACCGCCCATTTCCATGTTAATGAACAAAACGGGGTTGTAGATTTAGATAAGTTTTAGTATGCCAGTATAAGAAATTTGTGTCATGCCATTGTTTATTTACTAACTCGCAGTCCGACAGGCAAAATGACATGACACTCATTTTAGATCAAAAAATTCGCACAAAATAGCCATATCTGAAACCTCGGTCCTGTGTCGTCTCCGACACTTGCAAACATATCAGATTAACATAAA
Source organism: Silene uniflora (assembly GCA_018983105.1). Classification (NCBI taxonomy): domain Eukaryota; kingdom Viridiplantae; phylum Streptophyta; class Magnoliopsida; order Caryophyllales; family Caryophyllaceae; genus Silene; species Silene uniflora. Next base: position 7,616 of record JAGPOY010002053.1, on the reverse strand, counting down.
ATTTTACAGCAAGCCAAAAATCTAACTCGGCGAATTCCTTGAGCTTTTGCATCAGCAGAAACAATACTAACTTAAAACTTATTAAGTAAATCAGGTGCTTAGTAAAGATAAGATCTAAACTTTCTCAGCAATCTGAATCAAGCCTCGGACACGCAAACAACCTGCTTGCCAACATTTTTACCAGTAAAAAGCCCTGCGAGAGCAGATGGCGCGTTTTCAAGTCCGTCTGTCATGTCTTCAATGTACACGATTTTGCCTTGTTTGTAGTATTCACCAACCTTCTGTGAAAACTCGGGAAACAAATGCAAGTAATCACTCTGAAGGAATCCCTGCATTCTAATGCGCTTGCCTATCAGGGTGGACAGATTGTAGATCCCTTCTACGTCGTGATAGCTGTGTTGAGACACCATGCCACAGACCGCGATTCTACCGTGAATTCTCATGTTTAAGAGTACTGCATCGAGCATGGCCCCTCCAACATTCTCAAAGTATATATCGATCCCTTCAGGAAAATATCTGCTTGATTAAAAGGAGGATTAATCTGACAAGTATACAAATCATTTAGAAAATGTTTACAGATAACCCGTAATGAAAATTGTGTACTGCATACTGCTGTTTCCTTCGCTCGCTTACCAGAAGCACAATGATTTAATGAATCATTTTGGTCTATTCCATTATACCCGAAAATCTCAAACCCAAAAATAGTCTTTGAAATTTTTTGAGAATAGAAAATCAGCAATTTGATTCTCACCTTTTTAAGGTCGCATCAAGATCTTTCTCTTCTTTGTAATTGAATGCATCATCAAACCCGAGTTTTCTTGTCAGAAGATCAACCTATCATCCAACGGTTTCCATTACATCGATAAAATTATGTATGAAACAGTAACACACTATTCTTAAGAGAATATGATGGAATACAAACAAAATGCTAACTAGATCGTACTGTAATTCTCATATTGTGAAGCAGTAGTCGTCCGATCCAAATCTCAACGCAATTTTCAAAATGCCCCAATACAGCCTCTTTGGTTTAACATAGGGGTAGAAAGATTGCATACATCCGACTCTCTTAAATCGCAATAGGAGAGTTTGAAAAGAAATGGGTGGTAACATACTAACATTGTACCAAAAACTGTGACAGAACATTCGGTGAATGGGAAAGTAGAAGAAAGTAAACCTTTTCTTTTGTACCAGCACTGCCAACAACATAGCAGCCTTCGAGTTTAGCAAGCTGGCCAACAATCTGCCCAACTGCTCCTGAAGCTGCAGAAACGAAGACACGGTCTCCCTTCTTAGGAGAGCAAACTTCGTAGAAGCCTGCATAAGCTGTAAATCCTGGCATGCCTGCACAAGTACAGTCAACACTCAAATTCAAAATAATGTTAAAGCCGCAATTGCAGACAACAACATTAAACCAATGGACTCAAGACTAAGGCCCGCTCAGGGCATATTAAGCAGTGGTGGACACACTACAGTTTGGGCAACGGATCCAGTATATACAATCTTTCTCCGATACATGAAAGCGGATCAACAGCTTCATATAAATCAGAAGGGTAAATGATTTTACAGGCCATTTTTACCCAAAAAACTGTCAAATTGTCGCCGGATACATTATCAGAGCGTATTACATCGAGAAAACTGCTAGACATATCAGTATATCACCCATGTGAAAAACTCCCAGCAAAGTGAGAAAGCCTTTATGATAAGAAAGCAGAATACATGCCTAAGTCGGCTTCTCAAAGTGCAATCGAAACAAGTCATCAACTTCAAAAACGAGAGAAAAATTCATACCAAGAAGACCTATATGATAAGAAAGAGGAATGTCATCATCCTGCTGAATTTTTCTTAGGTTCTTTGTGTTCTCTATTAAGCTGTACTCCTCCCAGCCCGTAAATCCGGTTACAATATCTCCTGGCTGGAAATCAGCAACATCTGAAGCAATGACTTTGGAAATGCCAAGTCCTTCAATTGGCTAAACACAAACAACTCAATGTGTTTAGTGCGCGCAATAGCCCGTTTCAACAAGATGTTTTCAAGCATTTTAGCCAAATTACACAAAACAATGCACTCATGCTATCATTCATCAACAAGCCTTCAATAGAACAAGTCTACTCTAGCCTTATGTTACTCGCGTACACATGTCCGACACTTGACACTCTACATTAGCAATTTCCATAAATCACAGAGTCCGACACTTGGACATGCACAATGAATTTAGCAAGTAGGTTTTGAATTTATAACTTTGAAATTCACCAACCTTAAATATTAATTAACAGCATCATACTTCTTCCCAATGTCTCACACATAAGACCGTCTCATACAAGTTACCGTATCAGTTATCACGCTATTCAAAACCCTAAACCCTAACCCTACCTCCCTAATTAAACAATCATATCAGTATATCAACTCAATCAACCTATACTTCATTAATTTTTAACACAATTTGAGACCTAAAAAGAGCAAATTTAACATAAGTTTGACAAACCCATCACATATTTCACCAAACTCAAACAAAATCCATAAAATACTTACCCCTACTACATAGAACAATCCACAACAACTAAACATACGGACTGAAAATACAGTAATGTACCCCTCCGTCCCAATCATTTATTTACCTTTGCTTAAAATATCGCTCACTAAAAAGAATGATAAACAAATAATTGAGACGGAATGAGTACCTTGCTAGCGACAAAGGGAGGCAAGTAAGAAGTATACTTTCCATACCATACATGGCTCCATCCCAATCATTTTTTTATCTCTAATTAAAATACCGGTCCAAAAAAAATATATAAATAAATAAACAAATGACTGAGACGGAGGAAGTAACTTGCCAGGAACAAAAGGAGGCAAGTAAGAATTATAGTTTTCGCGCATACGAGCACGCATATAAGGATCACAGGAAAGATAAAGGTTCTTAATAAGAATTGAAGAAGACCCTTTTGCAACATTTAGCTTAATCTTATTTTCTACTATTAATTCAAGGTCTGTTGCTAATGGAGCTCTATCTATATAGCATTTTAGTATTATTTGTTTGTTGTTCATCTCTTCCTCCATTTTTTTGGAATTCTACAAGTAATAAGTCAACCAGACAATGAAATCGATTAGATTTTGATATTGTAAAACCGTTTTATAAGAGAGATTTTGCGATTTATTAGAGATTTATACCCTTTTGAATTTAGTTCATGTTCACAAAGGTGGTTGGTGTTACGTGCATGACTGTCGGTTAGACTGATAGAGTGTTTGGTTGTTACCCGTCAGTTTTGGAGAAAAAGGAACATATATTGGATATACTAGCTAAATTCTACTAATTATACAAGACTAGAGTAGAAGGCTAAGTCAAGAGCAAAGTGTTGACAAAGTGTTGTAATTTGTTTGGATTTTGCATGGAGAAAGTGTTGGGTTGAAATGAGAAATGCAAAATAAAATCAAATGCAAAGTCAAGCCCAAATTTAAGTCCAATTAAGGTGGAAGCTTAGGATGCCAAAATGCTTTGGATGTCATGTCTTAAGAGCATTATCGGACAATTAATCACGCATTAATCCTTCAACATTGGATCCTCTTGGCATTTAATCAACAATTGAAGACAATTGACCGAGAAACGCACGTTCCCGATCGGGACGAGCCCCTACGCCAAATACATTACTCCCTTGCTTCCCTATAAATAGAAGTGGTCCGGGTCATTCTAACACATTCTTACCTACCTTTTACACTTCATTTTCTCTCATATTCTCAAGTATTAGATTAGTTTATAATAGGTTAGGTTTCTTTATTATTATTTACATTTTATTTAGCATTACAGGTTCTTATACAATTACCATTTCAAGTATTTTTTCTTCATCTCCAAGTTTTATTTCATTTATCAAGGTAATTTCATTTCTAGTTTACTTTTGTTATTCCTACGTCATTTCCATTTAGTAATTACCATGTTCACTTTATTATTTATTATTAGCTTCACTTTCATTATGTAAGAGTAATTTCCTTAGTCTAGGGACTAGGGAAGACATGTAACAAAACATTTGTTAAAATGGTATGACTAAGATAATGAGATGTTGTTCATATTGCTTCTAATACATTGTTTGGTTTATAATCTTTAGTAATTAGTCATTTCTTTAGATTGATTTGTTATTCATTTCTAAAGTCGAGAGGCACGGAAATGAACTAGACTAAAAACATGTGTTAGTAGTCTGACCTAATCATATCGAAAGATCAATTAGACCGTTCTATGATTGATGCTAATGTCGGAAGGCGGGTGTCTGTAGATACCTCGTTTCTACACCTTCCGCCAACCACCCAGTGATGATTGGGCCGCATGTTTTATTACGCGGAACGGTTTACGACAGTCTATAAGTTCGTTGATAAAGTGATAGCTCAAACACTTGAGTCAACCCCTTGGTCGTCATCTACGCACCGATACGGTCGTTTTGACAGTAATTAGAGTTCATTTGGAGTCCGGGTCAAAAACCACTTCATTTTCTAAAAACAATTAAAATGCTGAGTCGGAATGTTCTAGAATAATCTACATATTTATTCCAAATCCAAAACCATATCTTTTATTAATATTTACCGAAATATTGTGTTTGACGGAATAAGGAAGTGCAAATCTACCCTAATTCCTTAATCAAACACGGAAATCTTTCTTGCGGAGGAGGAAGCCGCTGGAGAAAGGACGCAGCATCCGCTGCGCCTCTTTCAAGCGTCGCAGTAGCTGCTGCGCCTCTTCTCCAGGCCTGTTTTCGCAATTTCCAGAATATTCTCGAGATTTATTTCTAAATCCGTGTCATTCCAAAACTTTTCACATACTTTAGTATAAATAGAGGCCTCCGGCCTCCATATTTTGTATGCGAGTGTCCGCCCTTCTCTTCTCCCTTTGCATTCTAAGTCCTTGTTCTTACTAACGACGCCTACGTGCTTGATCAATCGACCACGTAAGCTCGGATCCTTCCGAGTACCAGTCACGTTGCATTAGACCGACCAACTTGACCAACTCCGCGTTAATCAACCTAATTAATCTACTAAATCCTTTTACGAGGGCACCTTCCACGCATATTCGAGTCGAGCAATCACTAAACGGCAACTTAGTCAAAACTCGTTTCGTCAAACATGTAAATCTGATGGTGTAATTTCACCTTTTTTTATTGTTTATTTATTATTGTACAATTGTTGTAAGGTCCATGTCAAAAGCACATTCAAAACCGCCTTTAAAATCAAACCTTTTTAACCCTTTTTACGAAGCAGCGCTGGAAAGACGTGGGGAAGAATCGCATAACTGCTGCGCCTTTTGGAAAGATCGCAGCATCTGCTGCGCCTCTTCCAGAGGCTACTCGCAGTTCTGCTCTTCTTCTTCTTCCTCGGTCCTCTGTTGTTTCGTTCTCTTTTTATTTCTTTTCCTTTTTTTCGTCTTTTCTCAATCCTTCTTATCACTTTAACATGTAAATCATATTTTCACAAATCCTTTCAATTTACAAACATTACTTCGTCCTAAATCCTGAACAATTCATGTTTGCGGGTTTTTTGCCGTTTTAATTCAATTCGGTTTTAGAGGTTCAATTCGTCAATATTGAGGCTCTGAGATTCGTATTTGGTACATATTGAAGGTTTTCATCCGTTTAAATCTCCTATTTCTTTCCAAGTTTCGAGTTTTATAAAATCCGACATCGTATGTAATTAAGCCGTTTTGTAAACATTGTTTATTCGTGTTTCCTCTCGTTTATGACGATATTAGGATGCATGTAATATGTAAATCACTTCCACATAAGTTGTAGGTTAATAATCAATCCATAAATTAACCAAGGAATGCTAACAGACCGCGATTCTGACTTCGCGGTCAGAACCCCGCTCAAGAACAGACGCAACAGGTGCTGCGCCTCTTCCAAAGGACGCATCAGATGCTGCGCCTGTTCTGGGTTGGTTTCTGCTTCTTGACTCGTTTCGCTTTGACGTAGGATCCTAATTACGTCTTTAATCGACTAATATTCTTATTATTACCGCTAATCAGGTCTTATTTTCTTATTTCTATTTCTTATTTTATTTTATTTTTCCTCCTAAAACCCGTTTCGAATCGTATTTTTGACAAGGATCAAGAAAAGAGATGTAATTATTGTAATTTTGTTTATTGTATTTAATTATTGTAATTGTTATTATTTATTATTTATTTGTATGCTATCACATGTAAATAACTCTAAACTCCTTTTTCGACCCAATTGAGTGCTAAACCTAATTGTTCACCGACATAGAATTAATTCACATGTTAGGTTCAAAACGTTTGATGTTGCATTGCATGCATATAATCGACAACATATCAAATACAGACAACTTCCCTAATCATTAGTAGAGGCCGCTATCGAGGCGGGCGGGATTAGGTGTTCGATCAAAGAGCTTCCTAATACGTACCCTCGCCCCTTACTCAGTTTTCTCTGGACATCCGTGTCCATTGGCATCTCGAGAGTGATTCTAGACATAGAATGCTAAGGGTAACGAGTTCTTAGTATCTATGTCATTACTTTGTGTCTTGACATGACATAGAGTATTCGAACGGTTCCAATTTCCCATAAAAATTGGTGACGACTCCACAAGTGCAGGCTTTTCAACCTTTCACCGGTTTCAATGCCTCACAAATCGGCAACGGTCCGTGACGTGCTTTGGCAAACCAAAGTTCCGTAGATACAGTGCCGCCCCTTAAAGCTTTTCCAACGCGCGAATGTGCGCGGCGCGAGTGGCATGGTCCACAGTGTCACAATAATCTAAGCAATTGAACAATGTTAAATCGTCTTATGTCTATCTTATGCATTTACAAAAGTTACATGTTGACCCGATTTCCCTAGACATCTTTTATCTTTATTGTTAGTTTATAAATCAAAATCTCAACCAATTAAAGAACCATTTCCACTAAGATAAAATTCGTCCCATAACAACTATTTAATAAAACACCAAGCTCTCTGTGGATTCGACCCCCACATACTACATTAATTTGTTGTACCGTTAGGGTATTTTTGCATAGGTGTGCGATAGCCTATCAATTACATAAAGGCTGAAAATACAGTAACGTCCTCCCTCTGTCCCAATCATTTGTTTATTTCTAATTAAAATACCGCTCACAAAAAACAATAAACAAATGACTAAGACAGAGGGACTACCTTGCCCGCGAGTCCCAATTATATGTTGATTTATCTCCAATCAAAACACCGGTCACAAAAAAAATAAACAAACAAATGACTGAGACGGAGGAAGTACCTTGCCAGGGACAAAGGGAGGCAAATAAGAATTATAGTTTTCGCGCATACGAGCACGCATATAAGGATCACAAGAAAGATAAAGGTTCTTAACAAGAATTGAAGAAGACCCTCTTGCAACATTTAGCTTAATCTTATTTTCTACTATTAATTCAAGGTCTGTTGCTAATGGAGATCTATCTATGTAGCATTTTAGTATTATTTGCTTGTTGTTCATCTCTTCCTCCATTTTTTTGGAATTCTATAAGTAATAAGTCAACAATATAAAGAAACGAAATTATTGATGAATTGAGTTGAATTACATTGATGCAGTTACATTATATAGTAATAAGTACAATTATGAACACAATATGAACATATAATTCTATTCCTAATTTACATATGATT
>JAGPOY010002052.1:0-15635 GCA_018983105.1 Silene uniflora | reverse complement strand
CCGTGGGGGCTCCTCGACTTAGCTTATTTTCTTCACTTAGGTCTTTGGTTATGCCTCCCCTACATGCTTGGTCCTTAGGTATCGTCCATTAAGCTCCGAAATGCTCTAGAATGCGCGTTGTTTGGCTCCTTTGCCTACAAGTGAGCACAAAACAAGAAGAAAGCAAATAGGAAGCAAAAGAGGAAGAAAGGACCCTAATGAATACATAAAAGCATGCAAAATGGGGTTCGTTAAGGGGTTGAAAGTGCAACTATTATGGTCACATCAGCTCTATTTTGCAATAAATAGAGCAGGCTTCTCCACCAGAAAACACACAATATCAACATACTCTCTTCTCTTCTCTATACTTTTTCTGGGTAAACTCTAAAATCGTTCTAATGCTGTCAGTCTCGAGTAGGCGTGCCTGATTGCAGTAGTGTTAATCCTTGGGGAACTACCGGTCATTTGCTGATCGCCACCACGGTCGTACCGAAATAGTTTTCAAGGCAGTGACTCTCTACCACGGCACTACATCTCAGTTCCTTCTAATGTTGTCTTTTTTATTGTTACTGCACTTCTGAAATAACAATTTGAAAACTATTTGTTGCTGTAACAATGTCTGCCATGTCGAAAATTGTTCCTAATTTGTCTAAACTCGAACCTTTAGATGGCAATAATTAAAAGCGTTAGTCCCAGAAATTGTTGTTGTTTTTTGAGCAATTAGAGGTCGATTATGTTTTGTTTAATGACCCACCCAAACCTATTGTTCCTACTGATATCGAGACTACTCCTCCTGCTGCTACTGTTGTCAAGTCTAACGAAGATACTATTAAGAAATTCGAAAAGGACAACAAAACTGCTAAATGTCATTTGTTAAACCACATGACTAATACCCTGTTCGATTTGTTTGCGCCAAATAAATATGCTAAAGTCATTTGGGATGCCTTAGAGTCTAAATATGGGTCGGATGACGCGGGGAAAAAGAAGTATGTGGTTGGGAAATGGCTTCAGTTTGTTATGGAGGATGGCAAACCTATAATGGAACAAGTACACATTTATGAGAACCTATGTGCTGATGTCATTAATGAAGGAATGAAACTATGTGATGTTTTTCTTGCTAATGTGCTCCAGGAAAAATTCCCTCCTTCCTGGTCTGACTATAGAAATCATCTTAAGCATAAGAAAAAGGACTTGTCCCTCCAAGTTCTTGTAGGTCACATGAGGACTGAGGAGGCTTATCGTCTCAAAGATAACCATGTTACTGTTCCTACTAATGTTGCTGAAGGTAACATGGTTGTTGAGGATGGAGGTCCTTCTAATACTGATAAAAAGGGTAAGGGTAAGGCCAAGGGTGGTCAAGGCAAGGGTTCTGCGAAAAAGACTAGTCCAGGGAAGCACACTAAACCAGTTGCTAAGATCCAGAAAGCAAAGGGTCCTCTTGTCTGCTATGTTTGTGGAAAAGCTGGTCACAAAGCCTATCAATGCACCGAAAAGAAAACTGTTGAAGCCAATGTTACTGTGACCAATGATGTCATTGTTGCTGTGGTTGTCAAAGCAAATCTGGTGGGTAATGTTGTTGAATGGGTTTTGCATACTGGAGCTTCTCGACACCTCTGTGCTGATAAGGGGTTATTTGCTGAGTTCGAGGATCAAAGGCAAAGGCAAGATATTTTTCAAACTCACCTCAGGGAAAACACTTGCTCTAACCAATGTTTTGTATGTACCCTCGTTGCGTCGAAAAACCTCATGCCCGGTGCCTTATTAAACAAAGCTGGTTTGAAACTTGTTTTTGAGGCTGACAAGGTTGTAATGTCGCGTAATGGGGAATTTGTGGGCAAGGGTTATCTTTATGGGGGTTTATTTTTTTTGTACTCTGATTCAGTTTCTAATAATATTGCATCTACTTCTGCTTATATTGCTGAGTCTCTTGATTTTTGGCATGGTATATTAGGTCATGTGAATGTTGATTATATAAAAAAAACTTAGAACTATGAGTTTAATTCCAAGTTTGACGAGTCAAGAATTTTCTAAATGTGCTAGCTGCGTTGAGGCTAAATTCACAAAGAAACCTAGAAAACCAGTGAGCACTAGGAATACGAGTCTTCTTGAACTCATTCACACCGACCTGGCTGACTTCAAAAACATTGCAAGTAGAGGTGTGAAAAATTATTATGTGACTTTTAAAGACGATTGTTCGCGGTACACCAAATTTTATTTGCTTAAAACCAAAGATGAAGCAGAACAATCGTTTATAAATTTCAAAACTGACGTCGAAAATCAACTCGACTTGAAAATCAAAAGGGTAAGGTCTAACAGAGGAGGCGAGTATAAGTCTAATTATCTAGTCGATTTTTGTGCGAAAAATGGTTTGATACTTGAGACTGGTCCACCTTACTCACCTCAGTCTAATGGTGTAGCTGAACGGAAAAATAGAACCTTAAAAGAAATTATGAATGTTATGCTTTTAAGTTCTGGCCTATCTGACGATATGTGGGGGGGAAGCGTTACTTTTTGTTTGTCACATTCTTAACTGTGTGCCTTATAAGAAAATTAGCAATACACCTTACGAGATCTGGAAAGGCTATCCTCCTAACCTGAGCTTCCTTAGGGCATGGGGGTGTTTGGCTAAAGTGGGTTTACCTGACTTTAGGAGACCTATAGTTGGACCGAAAACCTTTGATGTTGTGTTTATTGGTTATGCTCAAAATAGCTCTGCTTATAGATTCTTGTCTTTGACTGACTGTTCTTCATCTGAAGCTACAGATTCTGAATTTTTTAAGCATGTTTTTCCATTAAAAAAGAATGTTGATTCATCTCCATGTTTACTTATTGCATCATCTCCATGTTTACTTGTTGCATCTAATGATATCTCTTCGCATGCTAGTAGTAGCCCTAGACATTTATGATACTAAGGGTTGGTAGGCCCATGAGAAAGGGGTTAGTAACTGGGCCAGTGCAAGACTGGACGCTATAAATAAAGGTCGGGTCCAAGAAGCATTCGGAAGAACAGAAGTCCAGCGGTCTGGGGAATTAATCCAGCGGATTGGAGTGGTTATTTAACCACTCCCCACTACTCCGGCGGTTATAGGATGAAATGCCTATATAAGGAGACCCTTCCCCACCAAGCAAAAGACAACTCAACGTCAAATCAAACAAACTACACCGTAGTCTATCTTAGATCTTAGCTTAGCGTAGCTTTAGTCGTAGCAAGGCGGTGCCCATCCGATCATGGAGGTATTTCGCCATCTATCCCTTAGTTTGTAATTTAGCTTATCATCGACCACAAGGATTACTTGTGAGGACTTTGGTTTGTATTGTGTTAACGATGTTTCATGATATATAAGTATCATTTGGAATTCTTGTGTTATTATTTGGTTAATTGAATCATTAAATCTGAAGGTGTTAAATTACTTGAAGTAATTTAACACTAATTAGATTACACATCTACAACCGTGACTCAAACCCTTGCATTTAAGGGTGGATCACAATGTGTAGGATGGTAGTTACGACCTCCACGGTACCTTAAGGTACTTTGTTTGTTTCCACACAAACAAGTTTTTGGCGACCACAGTGGGAGGTTTGATATAAATTAATCCTTCCAACTAATCAATCTCATTTTAAAGTGGAAAATGTACTCAACTAGATCAAGGTCTAGAATGAGGGAAGCGGACGAATCAAATCAGGAACATAATAATGTTCATGGTGAGAATGTTACCTTACGTAAATCAACTAGCAATGATTCATTGGAGACTACCCGAGAAAGGTCTACTCCTAATGATGAATTTCTTAATACACATGACGGATCTGACCATGCAAGAAGCACGGCGGATGACTTAGAGGATGCTAACAAGCGTTATCTACGCAAGCTACATAAAAAAATATGTAGGATCCTTGTCTAATGTGTTATCAGAGGTACGAGAAGCCATGAGAAATGATTTTCATGAGCATTATCGAATATTTACCCAAGAAAATGCTAGAATTTTTACAAATATTGTAAAGTCAACTGCCGAAGACCTTGAAAATAATAGGTCAAGGGAGTTAGTAAGGGTGATCCAATAGATGAAAGATCTCTTAACCGCTACTCATGGGGCGTTATCAAGAAACGTTGCCCACGAAGTTGTCAGCCATTTAGAGCCTTTGATAGCTCGTCATAACTGCTTGAATGAGCGGTTATGTAAATTACTGGATGATGGGTTCCAAGAAATGAACGTAGAATGAATAATGGAGAAAATATTAAGGGCAATCCTAGAACCATTAACATTGGTTGTAGTGTGCCTAGATCACGAAATCCGTTACCTACTCAGTCTAGAGCATATGAAGCATCCTTCGACCGCCCAAGCGCTCGTACTCGAACTTTTGAACATGGTGAGTCATCAAGGCGTTTTGGCAGTAATCAAAATGCATTTGGTTTCTAGCGATGTGTTCCTGTTGAGCGAGGAGTTGATTATAATGGTACTCGTTCACCAGGACTAACGCTGGACGCCAATAGGATACCACTATATCAAGGTGATTATCTTACCCCATGTGCACAACCCATTGCTGGGAATGGGAGGCTAGATCCTCCATTGGGCTATCCCATAAGGGATAACCGTGCACAACCTCCCCCATACATGAGCGATTGGATGGGTCATAGGTGGACCTCAGACCCTCAGGATTTCAGAGGGCATGTGAATGTTGGTAATGGTATTAGAAACAATGATCCATGTTTCCACGGGCAAAACCTTAGCCGTGCGGGCCGTAACAATCCCTATGCCAGAGCAGGAGGGGACCCAGGAACCCATTTTATCAGTATCCACCTGAGCAATTTCCTGATCAAGGACAAATCTACGGTGCTATTCCGATGCCATTTATGGCGCAGGTTGAACATATGATTGAAAATTATTGGAACACAGGAAATCAAAGAAATCAGCGGATACGACATGGAAAGCCGTATCCTGAATGGGTGGATAGACAATATCCATATCCGCTGGGATATAAAATTTCTGATTTTACTTTGTTCTCTGGAGACGGGGATGTGTCGACCATGGAACATTTGACACGATTTACGAGTCAATGTAGAGAGGCTGCGGATAATGATTACCTGAGATTGAGGTTATTTCCTAGTTCGCTAACTAAAACTACCTTCATTTGGTATCTGCATTTGGCGCCCAATTCAATTCCGGATTGGGAAACTATGAAGAATCAATTTCATAATCATTTTACTAGGATAGACCTTGGTATAACTATTAGCGATCTAACAAGAATTCAGCTGAAGACAGGAGAATCTGTCGTCGAATATTTAACTAGATTTAAAAATGCTAAGATAAGATGTCATTTAAATCTGCCAGAAGGCGAGTTTATACAGATCACCCAGGATGGTTGGGCCATACCTTTTAGAAAGCGATTCGATGGAATCATCTTTAGAAACTTCATGGAACTTACGGAATCAGTAAGTAAATATGAACAAGTGTTGAGCGAAGAAAGCCAACAGAAACATAGAGCGTTTAATTGTATGAATTTGGAGGAGGAAGAGGAGTTTTGTGAGATAAATTTAGCAGAAATCCCAAGAGGTCCTCCATATCAGTGTCCAATATTAGAAAAGAAAGAAGTCTCTGCCACTAGAGATATGAAAAACAGAAAAAAAAACCCGTCTTTATACGTTTAACATAACAAAAGGAGAAGAAATATTCAGGCACTTACATGCCAATAATATTATTCGACTAAAAGGGAATCATAAAGTTCCCTCAGTGCTCGAAACAAAAGGGAAAACTCTTTGTTTATGGCATAATGCTCGGTCACACACTACAAATGACTTTTTTGTATTTCGCAATGTTTTGTAGGATTTGATTGATAATGGTCGAACTTTTTTTTAAAAAACGTCAAGACAGACGATGATTCTTTTTCTGTTTTCAATGTCGAATGCAATATGTTTGATTTCTCTAAGTCAATTATTTATGCTGATGATTTACAGGAAGAACGAGCTCAGCGCTTTGGTGGATCAGCGTTTGTTGGTCTTCTCGAAGGTGGAGAATATGGAAATGGAAAGAATTTGTAAGTGGCATATGACTGAACTCCACACTACAGATAAGTGTCAGGCGTTTAGGGCTTTTGTAGCCAAATTGGTGCAAAAAGGGAGGATTACTCTCTTACCAATTGATGAAGAAGCATTGGATCTTGCGGGGAAGGACAAGATTCTGGAGGCTACCAAAGGAAAATCTGGAAAAACAGATAAAGGAGTAGTCACTAAGACCTACAAGGAAACCTTGGAACTTGATCAAACCTATGCACGGGGAAGGACAAGATTCGGGTGTGCAGACGTGCTGCACTTTGAATTGGTACGGAGTCAGGCCATACCAAACGACCCTAAATGGGTACTTGCTTATCAGCGCCGGTTGATGAAAAAGATAAGGGATCTTGAGGCTGATAGTTCGAGCAAAGGTCATAAGGGCATGCATGTATTGAGAAATGTCAGGAAGCCGCTGGGAGAACTGAAACTTGTAAATCAAGTGACTCCGCTCAAGGAAAAGGATATTACCAAGAGCCAAAGGAAGAAGCAGGCTAAAGTTATGACAGATAACGCTCGTGCTAAAGTTGAGATGCAGTTAATGCAAGAAGCCATGGTGGCCGATTAAAGAGAGCAAGACAAGAAATTGGAAGAAGAAAACGGAATTTATGCAAGTATTGAAGCTTGTGTCAATGCAAATGATAAGCTTAGCGACCAAGTGATGGGGACCGAAAAGGAGGAGGACAATCTGAAGGACTTCTCTGATTTTGAACTAGATTTATTGGTCACGGACGCGGATCTTCAGCCTCAGCCAGTCCAATTTGGGTCCTTTGACCCTGGGTCTATGAAATGTATGATGGTGACCATGTTACCAAAAGAATTCAGCGCTACAGGAGCAATTACGAGTCAGCGGAATGCTGTGATCTCAGGTACGTCTAAACATATTGTTGCAAGTAATTTTTTCCGCAATGATCTAGATAGAGACCTAACTGACCAGGAAGTGGACGGGATTATCAAGGCGTTATTCGTTCGTAGGGGAATTGATAACGACCATTGAAAACCACTTTATATAAGAGTCAAGGTGGAAAATAAGGTACTAGGAAAAGCCTTAATTGATAATGGGGCTACCGCTAATATAGTACCGATAGCGATCCTTCAAATGATAGGAAAGACAGAAAGGGATATTACCCCTTGTAAAGTGCCAGTTGCTAGTTTCACGGGAATCACAGAATGTTGTGAAGGGACCATTTCGCTGGCAATAAAGGTGGGGTCATATACTAAGACTATGCCTTTCTATGTGGTTAGAAGTATTACCACATATAACATTTTGTTAGGTAGAAGTTGGTTGCATAAAACCTATTCTATACCTTCTTCATAGCATCAATTGTTAGTGATGTGGAATGGCAAACGATATGAAATTTTTTATGGAGATATACCTACGATCGAGATTAATGCGACTAACCTGAGTCTTAATGTTAAGAAGCAGATCACAGTGCCCAGAATTGAAGCGTTGGAGCAATGGCAGTTGATTGACCTTGAGGAACAAGAAGACTCTTGCAAGGTCGGCGAAGTTCTAATAGAGGAAGTAGAAGACATTCAAGAAGAAGGTCTGGAGGAAAACGCTCAGGAGTTGAGTGTACTCCCGTTTAATTACTAGAATGTAGTAAATTTTAAGTTTCCATTTTATCAAATTTTGTAATAACTTTGCAATTTAATAAGAATTACAAGTTTGGAGACAACAAGTCTTCTATAAAGGTAGTTGATAAATTGTGTCCGCATAAAACGGGGCATAATAATTTCAGTCCTTCCTTAACATGGGCAGAAAGGCCATGGGTGAGGAGCGATGCCATTCGAAAAGAATCGCAAGATCCTTTAGAAGAAGTAAATCTTGGTACTTCAAAGGAACCTAAGTATACATACATGAGTCAGTATTTGACCGCGCTGGAAAAGGAAACGATGAGAAAAATCCTACTTGAATATAAGGATTGTTTCGCATGGGAACACCACGAAATGCCTGGTGTTGATCTTAGCATAGCTACACACCGTTTGCCAATTAAACCTGGATGGAAATCGGTGATTCAACAACCAAGAAGGATGTCATCTGAAGTCATCCAGGCGGTAAAGGAAGAAGTTAGTAAGCTTCTAAAGGCTAAGTTCATTCGACCGGTTAAATATGTCGAATAGATAGCTAATATCGTTCCAGTCATTAAGAAGAATGGCAAGATTAGAGTGTGTATGAATATCTGATGCCTCTTGAAGATATTTTAATTGATGCAACTACCAGACATAAATATCTAACCTTTATGGATGGATATGCTTGGTATTATCAAATTAAAATTGAGGAACAAGATTGTTATAAAACAGCGTTTAGGTGTCTTGGACCATTAGGGATGTTTGAATTTGTAGTCATGCCTTTCGGTTTGAAAAATGCGGGCGCTACGTATCAGCGGACAATGACTTGTATTTTTCATGATTTAATCGGAGAATCTATGGCAATATACATAGATGATGTGGTTGTAAAATCAAATGAATTTGATGACCATCTTGCTCATTTACGACAAGCTTTTGAGCGAATGAGAAAGTATAATCTAAAAACGAATCCTATGAATAAGCTTTTGGTGTAAGCGCCGAGAATTTTCTTGGCTTCTTGATCCATCAGCGTGGTATTGAAATTGACAAGAATAAGTCAAAAGCAGTAATTGATGCTAAACCTCCCTCTAATAAGACGGAACTTCAAAGGTTCTTGGGTCAGGTTAATTATGTGAGGCGTTTCATCGCCAATTTAGCGGGGAAAACTAAGGTTTTTTCCCCATTATTACGCCTTAAGAAAGAAGAGGCTTTTATTTGGAATGATATCCACCAAAAAGCGTTTGATCAAATTAAAAATTATTTGATTAACCCACTAGTGCTGATATCCCCCAAAGGCTGGGAAAATGTTGCGGTTGTATTTGTCAGCGTCTGACCAATCCATTGGTTGTATGCTTTCACAAGAAAATGAGCAAGGTTGCGAACAAGCGGTATTTTATTTAAGTCGAATCTTGCAAGATACCGAACAATGGTACTCTTATTTAGAGAAAGTATGCTTAAGTTTATACGATGCTTCAGTTAAATTGAGGCATTATTTTATGGCACAAACAATAGAAATCGTCTCAGCGTTAGATGTCATGAAACATATGCTATCGTAACCTTTGTTAAAGGGAAGACTAAGTAAATGGAGCATACATTTACTACAGTTTGATTTGGTCTACGTCCCACAAAGGGCGATAAAAGGTCAAGCGTCGGCTGACTTTCTTATTGACCACCCATGTTTTGATAAAGAAACGCCATAAAGTAATAATTCTACGCCATTGGAGATGCATTTCGACGGATCTTTTACGTCAGATAGGTCAGGCGCTGGGATTACTATTATGTCTCCAATAGGAAGAGAATAGAAGTTCGCAGTCACATTGCATGGCAGCGGTACGATTAACAAGGTAGAATATGAGGCGCTAGTGATAGGGCTGGAGTATTTGATCAAGCTCGGAGCGTTGAATATACAAGTGTTGGGGGATTCTCAATTGGTCATTAATCAAGTTAATGGCTTGTTTAAATGAAAATCTCCGCCTTTGTCTAAATATTTGGCTAAGGTGGAGGAATTGTTAAAGAATTTCTGAAAGATTAAATGAGTTCATATTCTACGGAATTTGAATACAACCGCTAATCAATTAGCGCAGTATGGCTCCGGTTATGTGATAGACAATATAGAGGCTATGGGAGATATCAAGAGGGTCGAAAGAGCTTTCCTCGTACGTGAGGATGATCCTATGATAGAGATTTGTAAAATGGATATTATGCCACAATATTTAGATTGGAGAACAGATATCATAAGTGTTCTGAGGAATCCATTACAAAAAGGATTAAATCCAAAGCTTAAGAAGCAGGCTTTCGGTTATTTTTTTATTGATGATGTCCTTTATAAAAAGGATCCACAGGGTATTTTATTAAAATGCTTAAATACTGATGATGCATTACTTGTCATGGCTGAAATTCATGAAGGAGTATGTCGCACTCATCAGTCGGGATCCAAGATGCGATGGCTCATGGCCATGGATATTATTGGTCGTCCATAATAGAAAATTGTGTTGCATATGCAAAGGGATGTAAAGCATGCCAGCGCTATGGGCCCATAAGCCGTGTGCCGGCATGTGAACTAAATCCTATAATTAAGCCATGGCCATTTCGTGGTTGGGCAATGGATATGATCGGAGAGATAAAACCCCCATCATCTAAAGGACATCGATATGTCGTTGTCATTACAGATTACTTCACGAAATGGGTTGAAGCTAAACCATTTAAAGGAGTAACGACGCAAGATTTGGTGGATTTCTTGAAGGAATATATTTTCATTCGTTTTGGAATTCCTAAAACTCTTACAGTGGACCAAGCGCCAGTCTGTAAGGCACCAGCCATTCAGGAATTTACTGAACAATATGGAGTAAAATTGACAAATTCTACTCCCTATTACGCCCAAGCAAACGGGCAAGCAGAGTCGACAAATAAGTTGAATAAAAGCGGAATCTCAAAAATGATTGAGGATAATCCGCGCGATTGGCATAGTAAATTATTGGATACATTATGGGCCTATAGAACTTCAAAAGGGGGGGCTATAGGGTATACTCCATACCAGTTAGTTTATTGTCATAATGCAGTAATTTCGGCGGAAGTTAATGTAGAGTCTGCTCGAGTTTTGCAACAAAATTCATTGGATTTGGAAGCATATACGGAATCGATGATTATTCTTAACTTGGATGTCGAATATCTAAGAGACCAAGCGCTGGCGAATTTGCTTAAAAGTAAAGCCAGAACGGCCAAAGCATATAATGCTAGGGTCAGAGCCAAATCATTACAAGTGGGGGATTTGGTATGGAAAGTAATCTTGCCAATGGGTCAAAAAGATCATTTTTATGGTAAATGGTCACCGCTTTGGCAAGGGCCATATAGGATCTCAAAGAGCTTGTCAGGGAATACGTATACCTTGCAAGACTTGGATAGGGTGCAATTTAAAAGAAACATAAATGGTAAATTTTTGAAATTCTATCACCCCACTATTTAGGAAAAATACGCAACTGAAATTAATTCAAATTATCCAGAATTTTGGGAAAATACGAAAGCAATACATTGATCGAAGTAAATTAATTATCCTTATTTAGGATTAACTCGGTTTACAAAAGCCATGAAGGTGGTAATCTCTTCAGTAAGAGCCTTAACAAAAGACTCCCATGAGCGTTTCTTGTCAGCTAGTTGCTCTTGCAGAGAGGATGCTTCTTGTTTGCTGTTTTCAATCTTGGCCTGAACTTGGTCGAGTGATATAAGAGATGGAGGAAGCATGAATATATCCTTCGACAGCGCTGAGCGCCGAGCTTTCATAGCAGTCAAAGCTCGTTTGGCCTCTTCTATTTCTTGGTCAAGGGCATCTAGTTGGCGTTTACCTTGACAAGGAGTGTCGTGTGCAGAGGAGACTTGATGACACAAATCCTGAATTGAGACAGTTTCAGAGAAGTACTGTCCGTTCAGCCTGTCAAAGTCTGACAGATCATTCAACGCGCAGGCCTATAATTGGCTTAGCTTCTCGCGGTGAGTTTGAACTTGAGAATGAAAAGAAGAAGAATTCCCAGGAGCTCCACAGATTTGGCGGAGTTGCTCCAACAAATCACTACTGGTCGGCAATAATGCCAGGCATTCCAACTTGGCAATGTGTGGAACGGCTAATGGAGAGTCAATGGAGATATTGACCACAGGTGATTGCTCTAGCCACGATATCGCCATTGGGGTGAGCTTTTCCAAAAGATCACCCTTTGGGGTATCGTTTGCTGGTGACAGACTCACCGCTAGTTCAGTTTCCCCGAATGAGTCTTCCTCGGAAGAGTGCATGATAACCAGAAAATGTTGGGAAGATTGCCCATCAACACTTGGGATTTCAAATGCTCCCAAAGACTCCAGGATGGGTGATGTGGCTTCTGAATTGAACCTAATGAAAGAGGTACGGGAGTGGGCGCTGTCACCCATTACCTGATTTTGTGGATGAGGAGTAGAGTCAGGGTGAACAATTGAGTCTGGTTATCCTCGAACAACGGAGGTTGCTCCAGAAGGAGGAGAATGAGACATTCGTAAGTTAATATCCCGAATAGGGGATGGCCTGGGTGTCTGCGGGTCCGCAGCATCAGATGTAATCAAGTCCTCCATGTTATCATTGGGGGGTAAGGAGCTCTGATCGCTTACTTCAACAACTTGGTGGGTAACTGTTTGGGTTGATGTAGACGCAGGGGCCAAGGATTTTTGGCGCTTGGGAGTATCCTGGCACAAAGAAAGACTTTTTCTTTTCTTGATGAGGGGCTTCACCTCAAGGGTTTCATCTAAAGCCTCTTGTTGCACATCTTCAGCGATAAAGGAAGATAGAGGTGAAGTGGTCTGGGGATTGAATGCTACAGAAGGAATGTCAAAGTTCCCCGGAAAGTCCAAACGAATGTTTAGCTCAGAAAAAATGGGCGCAATACTGTTGGCAGAGACAAAACCGACTGGCATGGTGCAACGACTATTCAGCGGTCGAAAAGTTGAGGTGATTGAACCTTTAGCTGCGTAAACAAATGAAGACATTTATGAGCACATCTAATGTTACCTAATAAGGGTAATACAGAGAAAGAGCGATAAGGGTACCTTTGATACTTTCTTTGAGTCTGGCAGAGGCTTTGGCCAAGTTGTCAGGCAGACACCATGAAGAAGAGGACCACCATTGAAGGTGGGATGCCGTGGCGGCTCCATAACGATATCGCCAGCAAGTCGTCCCTACGAAGGGAGGAATTGGATGATTGAATAGCTCCTGGGCGTCCTTGACGCTCAGCTTTGCTCTCTTATGCCAAGGAATGGACTAACCCGAATTGACGGGCGACAAGCTGAGGATTATATACCTCGGCGCCTTGATCATTAATCGTAATGCAGGGAAAATCCCTGGGACATAAAAGGTTGTCCCAAATCGCGCGAGTGGATTCCTCAACCACTGGAAACTCTAGATTTTATATCCAGGGAGGTGTATACAGCTTGAAAATTGAGCAATTGAGCGCTGGATTCCATAAGGAAATAAATATTGAGCGCTGGATTCCATAAGGAAATAAATATTGTACATATGGTGTTGTCAAACAGAAGGCCGTTGTGATGTGCCAATCTAATGAACGGGTCAATCCGGTTCTTAACCCATTTATCATGAAAGTGGGATAAGCAGTTATACCAGGCCGAAACCCCTAAGGGTTTGTTCTTCTCTTTCCCATTACTCCATCCTTTGATGGGGTTAATGGCCCCGACCCATCTGATCTGAAAGGGATCCGGATGAAAGGCAAGAGGGCTAACGTCTGAAGTATCTGGATAATGAGACTTCAGACGCTGTTGAATATCCGCTAGGATTTGGTCTCCATTCGCATATCGATGCGTTTGGATTAATGGACCAAGAGTAGCATCAGGAAAATCACCATTCTCGGGATTGTTGTCTAAGGCAAGACCCGGAGGATGGTAAAGGGCATGTTGAGAGTTGGCTGCTGAAAGAATGGATGGAAGATCCTTTCCATCAAGACCATGGCATTGGATCGGACCGATCAGATTTGTGTTTTGAGGAAGAAGCCATGATAAATATGGGTTTTTCTTTGAAAGTGTAAGAGGGATTTTTAATTGAATCCGTTTTACAAAAAGATTTTATTGGATAAAATAAAAATCTTTTCCTTATTTTAAAGGATTGAAATAAGAAATAAAATGAAGCGTAATATCGGTTTGTGAAAAGCCGTTTTAAAAATCCGAGGAGATCTTGGAAGGTCAAGGGGTGGATTCTGCATGTCCCGTAAAAGGTATCCCTAGAGAAACGTGTTAATTAAGCGGTAGAAGTTACTGCCATGTGGAAAGGAACGTGTAGGTTATGGACGCGATCCACGATTAACAGTCGTTAGGATTAAGCTAAGCGTTCTTATAATCTTGGCTATTTAAAGAAGAGTCATGCCACACCCAACTTCAGAAGGAAACTAAAAAATTAAAAGAAAACCCTAAATATGGCACCAGTTCAATGGGAAGATAACGATTGCTTTATGGCATTCCCTAACCCATTAAGGGCGCTAGTTCAAATGCGTTCTAAGGTTGCGCTTGATCAACTTGAGGAAGACCTCAGAATTTTCGCAACTGAGCGTATGAGAGTACTGAAAGCTTATGCGTTCTATAAGGAGTTATGCAAAGAAGGAGATAAGGGTACGGTCGCTGAGGATAAAACACGGCAGGTACCTGCATTTTGTAATGACATTGTTCTCCTAAGGATGATCATGAGTAAGGCTGATGTACCTACTAAGGGTAGCATGGTAATGGTTTGTAAGGCGTGGGCCACTTGGTTGATATTATCAGGACCAGGCAAGTTAGCCCGAGAGCATGAAAGAATCCTAACATGGGGTGTGCAACAAATCCTAGGTGGGTTATGGGTGACGATTTACAGGAACCAGATCCCAGTCGCATGGGAATTCCAGAACGGGAAAAGGCTTATACTTATTCCTTCTCTTCTAAATTACAATTTTGAATATGAGCTGGATTGGAATAATGTTGATCTCGTGGAATATTTAGATGATGGGGATACAGACTACGGCGAAGAGGAGGATTGAAAGATGAAGAGATGTATAAGTCTCAAAGTCCTCGATGTCAAACGCTTTTGGTATTTCTGGGTGGCAAGTATAAGATTGTCACGTTTAGATTTGTATCTAATGCAGCAATAATAAGTTGTTGTGTGGACACTTTGATGCAATAATAATAAATTATTGCACTTTATATTTTGTATAATCTTATTAGATAATGAGAAGTTATCTGGATTATGGTTTCTATCGTTTTCATTCATATTTTTTCAGTTTTAAATTCTGAAAATTTATATTAAGGATCGAATACGAATTGACGCATAGAATTACAGTTTTAATGAAAACGTCAAAATTCAGTTCGGTGCTTCAAAAAGAAGTTATCCCAGAACAACTCATAACCGCTGAGCGCTTGCCAAAGTTTATGATGTACATATGAATTCGTATAAGTAAGAAGCGGAAAAAGGTGCTTCGGTTGAGTAGACTATTCCTCTCCACTTGCACGATCCCTCTAGAACTGACGGGCACGTGAAGGTTAACGTGACATAGTAGGGATCATGATTGAACTCGGTATCCTAACCGCCGCCTAAAGGTTATTATTAATATACATTGGGAATATAATTTCTTTTTTCTATTCCTAATTAAATTTCGCCGGATTAAAATTGGGTGGAATTTTCGTACTTAAAATCCCTTAATAAAGAAATTTAAAATTCCAAAGGTGAAGAGTCTATCCAAGGCAAAATACTTAAGAGGGGGGGGGGGTGAATTGCGTATTTAAAAACTTTTGCCCACTTTTTACTTTTGTATCGATATAATCAATTATTTAAAGTTTATTGATTAAACTTTAACTAATCGACTAATCAAGAGTAAAACGTAAATAACGAAATGGAAAACAGAAAAGAAAAGAGACACGTGAGTTTTGAAGTGGTTCGGCCTTACAAGTCAAAGCCTACGTCCACTATTCTCGATTAATAATTTTAGCACCTCTCCCCGGATTACAAAATTATCAACCCACTCGTACAGTTAACTCTAACTGTAACTCACTCGAA